>JARYZH020001965.1:0-20189 GCA_030021035.2 Notholithocarpus densiflorus | reverse complement strand
ATGCCATGGAGTGTTAATTTCACCCAAGTATGTGGTCCGAGAGACCTAACATGCCTTGGGATCTATTTAATCACTTTTAAGATGCCATGAAGGATTAATTTCACCCAAGTATGTGGTCCGAGAGACCTGACATGCATTGGGATCTGTTTAATCACTTTTAAGATGGATGAAAAGGGAAAGTATAGTGCCGTTATGCAACAAATGAACATATTGACAGAGGAAACTTTCATTAATAATAATACATTTTCAGGTTGTTTACATTCCAAGGTCGTGGTATTACACGTTCATCTAGGTCCTCGAGGAAGTAAGCTCCTATACCGGCCACTGAAGTGATGCGGTATGACCCTTCCCAGTTGGGCCCTAGTTTTTCCCATGCTGGGTTCTTCGCAGTACCCAGAACTTTTCTAAGCACCAAGTCACCAGGCACTAATGGCCCAGCTTTACGTTGGCATCATAACCCTGTTTGAGCTTGTGATGGTAATATGCCAATTGAACCATTGCACTTTTTCTTCTTTCTTCAATAAAGTCTAGGCCATTTTCCAGCAACTCGTTGTTATTACTCGGATTGAACGAGCTGGTCCTTAATGTCGGGAAACCAGTTTCTAGAGGAATGACAGCTTCAGCACCATAAGTCATTGAGAAGGGGGTCTCTCCTGTTGATCTGCGAGGGGTAGTTCCGTACGTCCAGAGGACGTGGGATAACTCTTCTACCCATCTTCCCTTCGCGTCATCCAGCCTCTTCTTGAGTCCGTTCACTATAACCTTGTTTACTGCCTCGACTTGTCCATTTCCTTGGGGATAAACTAGAGTGGAATACCTGTTTGTAATCCTAAGATCGCAACAGTATCTCCTGAAAGATTTGTTGTCAAATTGAAGGCCATTGTCTGAGATGAGGGTATGAGGGACCCCGAATCGCTTGACAATGTTTTTCCAAACGAATTTCTTGGCATCCACATCCCTGATATTCGCCAAAGGCTCAGCTTCAACCCACTTGGTGAAGCAGTTCGTGCCGACCAGTAGATATCTCTTGTTCCCTGCTGCCTTGGGGAAAGGGCCAAGATGTCTAAGCCCTATTAAGCAAAAGGCCAAGGGCTGGATAGGGGGTTAAGGACTCCTCCTGGTTGGTGTATATTGGGTGCGTATCTTTGGCATTGGTCACATTTTTTCACGTATTCTTGTGCCTCTTTCTACATATTTGGCCACCAATAGCCTTGAGTGATAGCTCGGTGGGCCAGAGATCTACCTCCTGTATGGCTTCCACAAATTCCTTCATGTAACTCTTCAAGGAGTAGCTCTGATGCCTTAGGGTGAATGCAGAGTAGGTATGGCCCAGAAAAAGAGCGCTTGTACAGTTTTTGGTCCTCGGATAGCCAAAAACGAGGCGCCTTTCTCCGTATTTTGTCAACCTCTGATTTGTCCTCTGGCAAAATGTCATTTTTCAGGAATAGTACTATGGGATCCATTCAGCTAGGCTCTACTCTGATTTGGTGAACATAGGCCGCCTCTCCCTTTACTTTTGTGGGTTTGCACAAGTCTTCTATAAGGATAACTCTAGGTAGGCTTTGTGCCGAGGAGGTTGCAAGCGTGGCTAGGGAATCAGCATGTGTGTTTTCGCTTCAAGAGATGTGCAGCAGGCTGAATGATTCAAACCTCGATTGTAAATGCCTAACTCGGCCTAAGTACCCTTGCATTCTCTCATCCCTTGCTTTTAGCTCACCCTTTACTTGGCCAACAACCAATCTCGAGTCTGAGAACATCTTTACGGCTTTCCCCCCATTCTCTGAACCATGGACATTCCTTCCAGCAGAGCTTCGTATTCGGCCTCATTGTTCGTAACCGAGAAGCCCAGTCTTAGTGATTTTTCAATGGTAACCTGTTCAGGAGAAACTAGAACTATCCCCACTCCGGAGCCCCTTTTGGTTCGCTGCACCGTCAACATATGCCTTCCAGAGTAAAGGTTCTTGCTGGGAGATTGTGTCAACTGATTTTCTATCCATGTTCTGTATCGCTGTCACTTCTTCTAATGGGGGTTCGGCGAATTCGGCCACCAGGTCCACGAGGACTTGGCCCTTGATAGAGGTATAAGGCATGTACTTGATGTCAAAAGCCCCAGGAACCGTCCCCCATTTAGCAATCCTCCCCGTGTAATCAGCACTTCGAAGTATAGCTCAGAGTGGAAGTTGAGTCAGGACGACAACTGTATATGCTTGGAAGTAATGGGGAAGCTTTCGTGTACTATGCACCACTGCCAAGATGGCTTTCTCCAATGGCAGGTAGCGGACCTCAGCCTCATTTAGTGACCTGCTCACATAGTAAACTGGTCGTTGTATGCCACTGTCAACCCGTATTAACACCAAACTTATAGTATGAGGGGCTACGACAATGTAGGCAAACAGAACCTCATCCACTTCAGGACTGGACATGATAGGTGGCCAGGACAGATATTCTTTAAGTTGCTGGAAAGCCAAAGCACACTCCTCGGTCCACTCAAATCCCTTCCACTTATTCAACAGGAGGAAGAAGGGTCTGCACCTATCCGCCGACCGAGAGATAAATCGATTCAAAGCAGCAGTCATTCCGGTAAGCTTTTGGACCTCCTTGGGATTTCGGGGTGGTTGTAAACTATTAATGGCTTTGATTTGCTCGGGATTGACCTCAATTCCCCTGTGAGTCACCATGTAGCCTAAGAATTTGCCTGATCCCACGCCAAATGAGCATTTGGAGGCGTTTAGGCATAACTTGTGTTTCCTCAAAATTTCAAAGATGTTTCCGAGGTCTCTCACATGCTCAGACATACCTTGCTCTTCACCACCATGTCATCTATATAGACTTCAATACTCTTGCCCAACTGTGGTTCAAACATTCTAGTCATCATCCTTTGATATGTAGATCCAACGTTCTTCAGACCAAAGGGCATCACTTTGTAGTGATAATTTCCAATGGGAGTGGCAAAAGCTGTCTTCTCTTGATCGTCCAAGGCCAGTGGTATCTGATGGTATCCCTGAAAGGCGTCTAAGGCTCATCTGAGGATGTCCCACCGTTGCGTCCACCAGTTGATCTATTCGAGACATAGGGAAGGAATCTTTTGAACAGGCCTTATTCAGGTCTGTGGAGTCCACACATACTCGTCACTTCCCACTCTTCTTTTTCACTACCACAGTATTAGCCAACCATTCAGGGTAGATAACTTTCTTGATAGCCCCTGCCTACTTGAGCTTCATCACCTCATCTCTGACAGCATCTGCATGTTCCTTAGACGGGCGTCGATGAGGCTGCTTTTTGGGAGTGACGGATGGATTTACATTTAAGTGATGGCAGATGAAGTTTGGATCCACCCCCGGGGCCTCGTAAGCGTTACATGCGAATACATCAACATTTCTTCTAAGAAACTCCACCAGCTCTTCCTTCTCTGGAGGAGGCAGCTCTACCTTACCAACAACGACCCTCTTCAATCCTTGCATTTCGCCTCCTCGGCTGATCCGTTGGCAGGCGATGCCGGAGCTCTTAATTGCTATAAGCCCCTTTCAACAGAGGCCGAGGACCCGGCTTTGGGCCGACGTGAGATAGTGGCCACCAGGCACTGCCTAACCGTGGATTGATTTCCAACAATCTCTTTAACTTGGCCGTCCGACGGATATTTCACCTTTTGATGCAGAGTGGAAGAGATGGCTCCTAGGGCATGGAACCAGGGCCTGCCCACAATAGCCGTATAGGGGGAATAAGAGTCCACCACGATGAAGTTCACCTTTACTATTTCCAGACCAGCCTGCACGGGTAATCTGATCTGGCCCTTTGTAATAACAACCTGCCCATTGAAAGTTAACAAAGGAGAATCATAGGTCGTTAGGTCCTCGGGTTTCAAGTTCAGCCCCTGGTATAGGTCGGGGTACATGATCTCAGCGCCACTGCCATCGTCTACCCTGACCCTCTTCACGTCATACTCCCCGATTCTGAGCGTGACTACCAAAGCGTCATCATGGGGTTGTATGGTTCCAATCTTATCCTCGTTCGAAAAGCTTAGTGCCGGTTGGACATTCAATCTGGCCCTCTTTGGTGTCGGACTAGCGCCCTCGGCGGCCGACTGAGCCATAGATATTACTCTGGAGGGACAAGAACCAGTCCACCTTGGGGCAGCAAAAATGACATTTATCGTGCCTAAAGGAGGCCTTGAAGGAGCATCTCTTCAGGGTTCTGGATTTTTCTGGCTCCCTTGGCCGCTAGAGTGATGCAAAAGTTGCTTCAACTTCTCTTCTCGGACCAATTGGTCCAAATGGTTCCACAGATTTCTGCAATCCTCAGTGGTATGTCCTTGGTCCTGGTGGTAGTGGTAGTAAAGGCTCTAGTTACGCTTCATGAGATTTCCCGCCATCGTATTGGGCCATCTGAAGAATGGCTCGTTCTTAATCTTTTCTGGTACCTGGTGCACTGGTTCTCGGAACACGGCATTAACCGCCTGGGTGTTGGCAGACCCTGACTGTCCAGCAAATTCTCTCCGAGGTCGGTTGTTATTGAATCGGTCCAACTTGAAATCCATCCTCTCCTGAGGGATAACTTTCACTTTGCCTTTCCCTTGCTGTTGGTCTTCCTCAACCCTCTTGTACTTATCGATCCGGTCCATGAGTTGGCGCAAACTGGTAACAAGTTTACCAGTCAGAGACTTCCTCAAACCGTGCTCGGCAGGGAGGCCGACCTTGAAAGTGCTGATGGCCACGTCATCAAAGTCACCATCTATCTCGTTGTACATCTCCCAGTATCTGTCCGAGTACGTTTTTAGGGTTTCCCCCTCTCGCATGGATAGGGATAGCAATGAATCCAAGGGCCGAGGTACCCTGCTACATGTAATAAAACGAGAGCAAAAGGCCTGGGTGAGCTCCTTAAAGGAATCCATGGAGTTAGCCCTCAGTCCATCGAACCATCTCATAGCCACGGGTCCCAAACTGGAGGGAAATACTTTGCACATCAAAGCCTCGTCTCTGGAGTGGATAGCCATCTTCTGGTTGAATTGGCTCACATGTTCTACAGGGTCCGTTCGACCATTGTAAATGGTGAACGTGGGCTGATGGAATCTCCGAGGAAGTTTTGCCCCCTCTATCTTGCACGTGAAAGGTGATTTGGAGATTTGATTCAACGCCTTGCTCATAGCGTCTTTTCCCAAGCCTTTACGAGGCGGGCTCCTGTACCTTCGCTTGTGGTGGTGCTCTTCATCGTATGAGAACGACTCGCTTGGTGGAGTTTTTTAACCTTCGTCTATAACTAGCATCCTCTTCATCATTGGAGGAGACATTGGAACTGGAAGGAGTTCGTTTCCATTGCGCACAACGCAGCTTCCTCCTTAAATTGTCAATCTCCTTTTGCATGGCTTTGTTGTTCTGCTCCTGAGAGACGTGACTCCCAACTCGAGAATGACTTTGACCAGTATGCATGATGTGTACGCTATCTTCTTGATCTCGCTTGCGTTCAAGGTTAAGGAAGTGATCTTGTCGCCTAGAACCCATTGATTCTTGTTGATGGGACTCGATCCTACCATAGCTAAACTTCAGACTCATTATTACACAAGTTCTTCCCACAAACGGCGCCAATTGTAGGGGCACGTTTCGCAGCCCAGGCCCAAGATGTATGGGAACTGGGCCGAATGAGCCTAATACAATAAATTTGTAGAGAGTGGGTTAAAGAGCTAGGTCCTAATGAGTTGGACACCGACTAGTATGGATTTAGAAGCTGATCAAGCAAGAGTAAAGAAAATATAACAAAATGAATCCACCGTCCGAAGAGGTGTTTTATCATATAAATCAATAACAATTGGATACAAGTATGGTTTTTGAGTGCTACAGTGTTCTCCCTCTATTTTTCGATCCCCCTCTTATGGAGTGTCTCTCCCATTATATAGCTCCCATTAAACCATCCTCCTCCTACACTTGTTGATCATCCAAGCTAATACTTGAGTGCTTGTCCCATCAGACACCCTCTCTGACTTTCTGTGAGTCGCGGTAGCCAAGGCAACATTGTTCAGGAGTCTTCTCCACATAAATGTGGCTAGAAGAGTAGCTGTAGTGCATTTAATGCGGTGGTAGCAGCTTTCCCTTGGATATTTCTGAGTTCCCATCATCCTCGTACGCTTATGATGCGTGTCCTTATTACCGGAGTTTCCTGGAAGGTTTCCTTGATTGCTGGGACATATACTTGAGTTGTACTTATCGTATCTGAGGATTTATTCCTCCTCGGACCGATTTCCCATTGGTACCTTGCTCGTCAAATCTTGAGCCTGAACCATTCATTACCATTTGTTCCTCCTCGGACTGACCATGCTCTCGGACAGGGCCCAAGGCCCAATATAGGATTTGGGCCCTTGACCCTACAATTCTAATATATCACTTTTGATGACAAGAAATCTATAGCATGTACTATTGCAAGCATAACCAATAAACACACAATCACATGTTCTAGAACCAAGCTTTCTCATTTTAGGCTCGGGTAGCATGACCTTAGCCAAGCGCCCCCACACTTTAAGGTATTCCAAATTAGGTTTACGCCCTTCCCAAAGTTCATAAGGAGTTACCGGTTTTCTTATGAGGTTTCTTATTTTGAATATGGCAAGTCGAAAGAATGGTCTCCCCCCACATGTTGGAAGATAGCCCGGAACTAACGAGCATAGCATTCATCATCTCTTTAAGTGTTCTATTTTTCCTTTCGGCTATTCCATTAGATTCAGGTGAATAAGGTGGTGTTACCTCATGTATTATGCCATTTTGTTCACAAAATTCCTTAAAAGGATTAGACTCATATTCACCACCTCTATCAGTTCTAAGTCTTTAATCCTTTTATTCTTTTGGTTCTCAACTTCACTTTTATACTTTATAAACATCTCTAAAGCTTCATCTTTGGTTCTTAGTAAATAAAGTTTAGTGAATCTAAAGTGGTCATCAACAAAATCACATAAAATTTTTTACCACCTCTAGTCATAGTGTGTTTTGAATCACCCAAGTCACTATGTGCCAATCCAAGAAGCTCGGTTTCTCTTGTTATGGACTTACAAGGTTTCTTGGTGATTTTAGTTTCGGCACAAATTTCACATTTGTCCATATTAGCTTCACTTAGTGTATTAATAATTCCACATTCTTTCATCTTCTTTATATAACCAAGATTAACATGTCCAAGTCTACCATGCCAAACATCAATGGAATCAACTAAGTAAGCACAAGAAGATGAACCATTTTCATTAATAACTTGATCAACATTAAGTACAAAGAGACCTTCATCATCATAGCCCTTACCAACAAAGACTTCATTCTTAGTTAAAGTAACTATGCCACCATCAAATAAAACTTTAATACTGGCCTTACCAAGCAAATCTACCGAAATGAGATTGTGTCAAAAGTGAGGTACATGAAGGACATTATTGAGTGAAAGAGTTTTACCAAAAGTTAGCTTTAAGAGTACCTTCCCTTTACCACTCATTGGCACGGACCTATTGTCCCCAACACACATTCGGTGCCTTCCGCCATAAGAGTGTAGGAGCTAAACTCCTCTTTGAATGCACCAATGTGCCTTGTGCAAGCTGAGTCAACTTCCCATTCTTTCACTTTTGTCACCAAGTGTGCCTCACACACCACCGCCGCAATGATCTCTTCGGTTTGTGCCACATTTTCCTTATTTGATGTTGAGCCTTTGTTGTTGTTCTTATTATTGTTGAAGTTGCCTCTTGCCCTACATGTTGCTGCATAATAACCTACCTTGCCACATATAAAACAATTACCCTTTTTCTTTTAGATTTGAGGATTTGGGCCATTTTTATTATGAAATATTCATTTTCCCTTAAAATCATGTTTCTTATTATGTTTTGGAGGTCTTTAGCCTTGGAAGTAAATTCCTTAGCTCTAGAAACCTTTTCCAACATCTTATTTGTTTCTTCAATTTGAATATCAACGACAGTTTGTTGAAGATTGAAATAGGATCTATGGTGGCTATACTGGTGTTTATACTCTTTCTAAGAGTCTGGCAACTTAAACACAAGGTCATGAGCCACAAATCTCTCGGGTAAAACATCACCCTCTTTAGTTAGGTCGGATAATAATTTTTGAAAATCTTCAATTTGGCTAAAAACACTTTTTTCCTCAACCATTTGAAAAGACATAAATTTAGCTATAGCAAACTTTTTAGCACCCTCACCCTCAAACCCATAACGACCATTAAGTTCATCTCATAAATCTTTAGCAAAAGTAAAATGACAATAATTATCAAACAACTTGTTAGATAAACCACACTTAATAGTATGAACACATAATTTTTTTTTTCCCACTTTGCTATATTTTTAGGATCATCTTTAGGTTAATCTCATAAAGAACCCAGTCAATTTCGGTAAATTCTAAGGTAGGCAAAACCCTTTCTTTCCAACGTTTAAAATTATTTCCATCAAAAGCCTCAAGCTTTGTAATTTCCGAAATGACCTTAAGAGAATCAACAACTTGTTTCTTCATTTTTAAAACACAAATATCAATCTTTAAGATTGTTGGAAAATATGGCTAAATAAACAAGTTTTGATTCAACAATATAAACCCTAAAAAATTAGCAATGACAAAAATAAATAGATAGAGTTAGAAAGATCTCACAATCTATAAAATCATGCAAAATGCGTTGTCTTTAAATGTTGATTCGTGCCACCCGGAGTAGAACTTGGTGCGAATGGCTCTCTTGACCTAACAACCCCCCAGGATTAGATTATAGCAATTTCTTCAAGTTGGACACACACCCAAGCAAGAAGAACCAAGAACAACCTTATTTACCTTTCCTTAAAACCAAAAAAAAAAAAATGATGCTGAAATTTTAGTGGACATGAGCTAAAACAAAAAAAAAACAAACAAAGGGAGAGAGGCGGCTGTGTGTAGCTAGAAAGACTGAAGAAAACAATAGGGGAATAAGGGGTTTAATAAGCCAACTAAGTAGAGGACTTATGGGCTGCAACGGTCATTGTGCATGCCCAACAGGCAGCACATTAAATGCCCTCAACGGGCTGCTTAGTTAATGTCCAACAGGCTGAACTGAATTGGGCTAAAAGGAAAAGAAAGGAAAAAGGGTATAGTTCAAGAGAGATAGAGACAAGCCTAAATCCAACCAAGCCCAACTCTAACCCCTAGCCCATTATCTTTTAAGTTATCACTTAAGTTGTGCTATGGTTTATAAACACACATGAACACTCATCTCTAACCAATGTGGGACATAAGAAAAGTTTTAGTATTTGAAACACACACACTCCAACATTATCTTCATGCAGCAATGCTCTCACAATGATGTTTGCCTTCATTTGGTGACTTTGCGTTCTATTGATAGCAAGATTCTTACATTGATGTTTTCCTTCATATAGTAGCACTTTCTTCTTGCAGCGATGTTCTCACAGTGACGTTTGCCTTCATTTGGTAACTTTGCATTCCATTGATGGCAACGTTCTTATTTGCTTTCATATGGTAGCATTGTCTTCTTGCAGCAACATTCTTACAGTGGATTTCACCTTTATTTTGCCCATTTTTGGAGAGCAAACACACAAAAAACCTACTCCAACTGCCTCTTTAAACCCCAAATTTTTTTAGAGTTGCTACAATAGCTTTCTTGACCTAGAGAACATTGTAACAACTCCAAAAAATTATTATCAAAAAAACAATTTTATTCTCATAAAACCAATTTAATTAGAACAACAAATAAAGGCGGCAGTGGATAGTGAAAGCTGATCTAAGTTGGCTAATCTCCGCTGATTGAGCGAATCTTCTCTTTCTCGGGATTTGGTCGATCTCCACCAGCCTTCACAATTGAGGGTGTGGTGGCGGTGCGGTGGAGCAGGGTGACGATTTCTCGCGCGCGTACACGTGTGTGATGATAATAAAACCAAAAGGAAAGGGGATTGGAGAAAAAAAGGAATAGTCTAAACGTGTGGTGGACTTTTTATAAAGATAAGTATGGTAAGTTTTTTTTTTTTAAGGAAATTAATTATAAGCTAATGAATAATAAGAATAAAAATCCCTTAAATTAAGATTAAATGGTTTTTTTTTCCAAATAAAATAGAAAGGATAATTGATACGTTAATGACTATTAATAATTAAAAGATAAAAATTAGGCTAAAATAAATGAATAAATTCATTCCAAATTACATAGATTTGATAAATTTTAAATTACATAGAATTTTTAAAGGACTTGCACAAAACTAACATAAATGAGGAGAAATTTCAAATTACAATAAAGACTAAAGACATAAAAGTTAATGTAGGGTAAACTACATATTTGGTCCCTATCATTTACACCATATTTCAATTTAGTCTCTAACCTTTCAATATCGTCTCAATTTAATCTCTGCCGTTATATCTTTTTTTTGGTTGTTAGACACATCATCAATTTTCATCCAAAAGATAGCGGTAGGGATTAAATTGACATGGTACTAAAAGGTTAGAGACCAAATTAACACAATTGAAATATGGTGTATAAAATATGGACCAAAAACGTAGTTTATCCATTAATGTAAGCATCGTGAAACTTAAAATTAAATTTCTTCTTCCAATGCAAGATGTGCGACAATGTCAAAATTATTATCAGAATCAAAGTCATTTACGCTCTGTTTGTTTCGGCGTAAAATATTTACAAAGGTAAAATATTTTAAAGTGTTTTGATGTGTACATAAAAATGTTGTGTAAAATATTTAATAACAATTTCATCACACAAAGATCATAATGCCACACAACTAAAAACCCTCCAAAAAAAACCAGATCTGAAAATCATAAGCCCTAACTCATGTCAAGCAACCAAAATCAAAATCATCAAAGAAATAATTGAATCTCACACAACCAAATCAACACCAAAAAAACCCAGATACTGTTCTTCCCAAAATGGGAACTTTTGGAAATCATTGGTTGATGTCAGAAGGACCTACCAACACACAAAATAAACCCCATTCCATAGATGCTGACATGATGGTAATCTACCCATTATCACCACTATTGATAACTCTATTGATGTTGTGTCTCATTCTGTGTGTATGGAGGTTAGAAGACCACAAAAAGACAATTCCTTTTGGTTAAAAGGTTAAGGAAATGATGAGCACTTAGTCTCATTAATTACTACTTCGAATAGCTGATCGAAATGGTAAGTATATTTCTAACAGTTTATTGCTGGTGGTGCCGATTAGATCTTAGAGCTGGTGATGGGTGGGAGAGAGGGATCAGAGGTAGTTGGATTATGGAGAGAGAGAGAGAGAGAGAGAGAGAGAGAGAGAGAGACGGAGACACCTGATAGGTATCAGGGTGAGAGGGAGAGCAAATGTAAATGTTTTACCAAAATTTCAAGTGAAAAACATTTTTCACAAATTTGCCTAGGTTGATTTGGTTAACTGAAAATATTTTACTTTTGACCGAATATTTTACTGTAAAACAAACACTATAAAATGTGAAAATATTTTAATGCAAATATTTTCCATTAAAACAAACGGAGCGTTAGAAGCATATTACGTACATAACTTGTATTGCAACCCAGAGAAAGAATTTGCCAAGTTGTTACCAGAGAAAATACACACAACGCTCAAGTGAGTAAGGATCATCTAATTTTAAGTTTTATGCTCGCATTAATTTTTATTGTAATTAGAAATTTCTCTTCATTTTTGTAAGTCTTGTGCAAGTACTTTAAAAATTATATGTAATTTGAAATTAATCTATTAATCTTGAAATTTATCATTTCCATTTGAAATATATAACTATTAAGAAATATTACCATTTAAAAAATATGACTATTGGAAAATTTGAAAATGTTATCGTTGGGAGATTTAAAAATATATCCACTAGAAATTTGAAAAATATAACTATTGGGAATGAATAAAAAAAGAATAAATAAACACGTACTAATGTATAAATGAGATTAAGAAATGATAGAGAGTCTTTTGAAAAGTATATTTAAAGTGGGTTCTAATTAGCTTAACTAGTAAAGTTTTTTATGGTTGAATAAGAGATCTAGAATTCAACCTCCACTTACACCAAAAACTGATTGGTGTCTTAATTTACTGATATCATTAGAAGCGAACGTCATATATTGAAACTCTCTTAAAAAAATATTTTAAAAATAAGTAGATAAAAGATAAAAAATAAAAATAAAAATAACTCTTTATCTTTCAATTTTTACAAAAATTTGGAAAAGATACCCGAGTGGGCCGAGTCATACTATTTTCCCATCTATACCAAAAATGCTCAACTCAGGAGTGTGTGGTCCATACACTCCATGTGAGGGAATACATGCAACAGAAACAGCATGTATTTTCTCTAAGATTGAAAGCAGTGGAGACGTCACGTTGGAGTCAGGGTGTTCCCAAGAACACCCTGACTTGAAAAAAAAAATTATATATAATAATTAAAATTTTTTTATTTGTATCCTTTAAAAAAAATGAGGAATACTCTCAAGCAAAATGAGGAACACTCTCAAATTTAAAAAAAAAAAAAAAAAAAAAATTATTTGTTTTACTTTCAAGGAAAAAAAAAAAACACAAAAAAACACAAAAAAATTTTGAACTAAAATTTGGAAAAAGGAATTTGTAACAGAGCAAGCCCACAAAAAAGCCCAACATCAATCCTAAACGTAAAGCAAACCCAATCTAAACAAAAAAAACAACCCAACAGATGGTAAACAATAAAGCAAACCCACGGATTCTCAAAAAAAAAAAAAAAAAAAAAACCAAAACCCAATATACACTGCAAATCACTAAATCAGAAACCTCAAATCACTAAATCAGATATCACTAAAGCAAACCTAGTGACAAAAACGTCAACACTGCAACACAAGCCAACAGACAGATCGGGCATTGCTGCATCAGAGATCGGTCAGCCAACACAACTCGAGCTCCAGTCCAGAGCACATCGCATCGGGATTCGGGCATCGGAGATCGCTCATTGGATCGGATCGGAGATTGCCGATCGGTCACGTCGCTCGTCACTCGGCTCGGTCACGTCACTTGCTCCGTCGCTCATCGCTCGTCGCTTGCTTCGTCGCCCGTTGCTCGTCGCTCGGCTTGCTCCAGTGCTCCCTCAACCTCAACCTCAAGGTATTTCATAACTTCTCTCTCTTTTTTTTTCCCTTTTTTTTTTTCTCTCTGACTCTCTCAGTCTCTCTTTCTTTATCTGAAAAATTAAAATGAAAGTGTTTTTTTTTCTCTCTGACTCTCTCAGTCTCTCTCTCTGTATCTGAAAAATTAAAATGAAAGTAAAATCTGAAATGAAATGAATGAGTCTCTCTCTTTATTGTTTTAAGACTTTAACAGTTTAACTTTAATAATTTATCTGATTCTTTTGAACAACTGTGATTGGCTCAGCTTAGCTTTAATTTTATTAATATTTTGGCCCTGTTCTTGACTTTTTCTTTTTGGCTTTATCCGTTGGTGTTGGTGAGACTTGGTGAGATACAATTAATTGTTTTATTGTGATTGTGAAATTTTCTAATTGGCAGCTGACTCTTGTGATGGGGTTTGTCTCATTGTCTATTAATTGGGATGGGGGGTGGATGGGCACATCACATGGGGCTGGGTGAGGAATTTGAATTGGGAGAAGTAAATACACATGATGCAACTAATAAACAATAATTTAATTAATCAATAATTAATTAAGAGAAGTAACTAATAAATAATAATTAATAATTTAATTAATCAATATATTATAAAAGATAAACAAATTAAATTATGTTAGGCTAAATAATAATTAACAATTTTATAATTAATGAAACAACAACATAACAAATTATAGTTTATAAAAAATAAACAAATTAATGAAACAGCTAAACAATAATAATTAATAATTTTATTAATATTTTAAATTAACTTATAGTTTATTATCTATTCTTTTATTAGAATTATAAACAAATATTTGATAAAAAAATTCTTAGAATCGCGCCAAAATGCACGTCCACGCAAATCAGGAAGAAATTTTTCGAGTAGCTTTCTCCAAGAGGTTTGTGAGATACAGCAATGATTTGATGGCACAAGTCACTTCAATCATGTCTTGCCTCCCAGCTGCTCTCTTTTATGGCCGGCATACAAAATTACAAATACAAGTCTCCCGTTGAGATTTCCACTTTTTCATTTTTTCTTGGCTCTTATCAATTTCATTCGACTCTGCTTGTCTCTATTGCAAACTTAGCTTTGGCTGAGCCTCCCCGTTTCTTGATCTTGATTCTTGACCATCATCTTTTCGTTTACTTGCATATCCATTTCTGATCTGATTTGGACCGAAATCAACCTTTTTTTGCTTTCACTTTAAAAATACCTTTCTTTTCTATCTTTTTCTATGATGGGATAAAAATACCTTTCTTGTCTACAGGTACGGAGTCATATGGACCACCAAAATATATATATAAAATAGGCTAAGTTTAGAATCTAAGTAGTATCAGTTTGAAGGCGAAAAGCATTTGCGTCTGCGTGTACCTTTCTTGTCGGAGCCATATGGACCACAAAAAAAAAAAAAAATATATATATATATATATATATATGAGAATGTTAACCAGCACTGCTTGGTGCTGGTTAAGTGCAGAAAAAACAAAAGAAATTTGTCAAAAAAAGCAAAAAAAAATCTGAAATTATACTTACAAAACTGAAAAAATGACATAAATTAAAAAAAAAATACAAAAATTATATCAGAAAAAAGTGTGCTTAACGGGTACTGTGTGCGGTGCACGTTTAACACAACCCATATATATATATATAATGGGCTAAGTTTAGAATCTAAGTAGTATCCGTTTGAAGGTGCTGAAAAGCATTTGCGTCGGTGTTTTACCCTTCTTCTTTTTTTCTTTTTTTTCTTAAGAGCATTTCATGTTTTCAAATGCAGCCCCCTTAACAAATTCTTTCCCCTTAAGCGAAAAGAAGGCCAGATAACATCCGCATAAATTTGGCCAGATATCAGACTTGTCATGACTCATGAGTGCATGAACATCCAGCTTACGTGGCTTGAAGCACAAACATTTTTCCACCTTGGCGGCTGGGCCGAATCTCTAGACCTCCATTTTTCGCACTTGATCTTTCGTCCTGTTTCGCTTCCCGTGCACACGTACAGGAAAAGCACGAAAGGAAAAGGAATACTCTTGTAACTCTTCCTCATTGAAACTACTGAAATACACGTCCCCACTCCCGGGAGTGAGCTGTTTTTGGGATTTTGCTACCAGCTTTGTTCATTTATGTTTGAGAAAGATCATTATTTTTCGAGAGTAATGCTTAGCACATAATTTTGTGAGTGGTGAAAGTGTGATGATAGGCTATGTGAAGACACTTCACAACTCTACATGACAAGTTATAGCACAAAATTATGCATAAAGTTATGTTATGAATATTACTCTTATTTTTCTCTCACTCTTCCTTGGTTAAAAAAAAAAAAGCTCTACATCTCCAATCCCACATCCAAGTACACAACCACCATTCTCTGAGGTATTATTCTCATCTCCCACCATTTTAGACTTTTAGTATAGGTAAAAGGTTTTTTTTTTTTTTTTTTTTTTTTTTACCGCTTCTTTTACATTTTGGTGAAGTGGAGTGCCTTTTAATTTTGTGGTTGAAAAATATTGTGCCTTGGTTTTTTTAGATGAAGAATAGTGTCTTTGTTGGTTAGGCGTCACTTGTTTTTTTTAACCTTATGTCATTTTAATTTAAGATATCAACAGGTGATTTGTCTCTTTGGATATTTTTCAGAACTTTTATTCAGTGACGCTTACCAAATTTGAACGGGGCTCTAATTAATAATAGTGGGACCTACGGAGTAACTCGTACTCGTTAATGTCACATGGACAAGTTGAAATTCGCTAGCTCTACCTCTACTCATAAAACAAAGTCCTTAAAATAATCCATTCAAAGAAAAATTGACGCTATCAAAGAGGGAGGGAGGAATGGGATTTAGGGATCTAAGGGCCTTTAATTTAGCAATGCTAGCTAAACAAGGGTGGAGGTTGCTGCATGATGAGACTTCTTTAGTGTTCCAATGCCTCAAAGCTAGATATTTTCCAAGAACTTCTCTCTTTGCTGCCAAGGAGTCACCAAATTGCTCTTTTGTTTGGAAGAGTATTGTGGCTGCTTTTCCTATTTTGAAGTCTGGATGTTGTTGGAGAGTTGGGAATGGCCACTCAATTCGGATTCTAGGGGATAAATGGATACCGAATTATCCAACAAATGCACCTCTAAATCTAGTGGAAGAAGAAGTTCGTGAGGCGATTGTTGCTGCATTAATTGACCAAGACTTGCATGCATGGAGGGCTGATTTTATCATGGAGAGGTTTGAAAAAGAAGATGCAGAAGCTATTTGTAGAATACAGCTTAGCCGAAGACATGTGGAGGACTGTCTGATTTGGATGCACCAAAGGAAGGGGATTTTTACTGTTAAATCCGCTTACAAGGTGGCTAGGGCAGTGTTAAGTGAAGGAAGGGTAGCTGAGAGCTCTCGGGGTTGTGCTGGAAAGGAGGTTTGGCCTGCAATTTGGAAGCTTAAAATTCCCAACAAAATAAAGGTGTTTGGGTGGAGAGCTTGTAATGAAATCTTACCAACAAGATTGAATTTGTCTAAGAGAAAGATTATTGCAGATGCGATGTGCCCAATTTGTTTGAGGTTTCCGGAATCGGTTGTCCATGCGCTCTGGGATTGTGGTGCGGCTAGAGATGTGTGGGCGGGTAGCTTAAAAATTCTGCAGAAAGGTGGGTCAAGTATGGTGGATATGCTTCAATTAATGGAATACTTAATGGAGCGGGTAGAGTCTCATGATATGGAGGTTGTGCTTGTTCAAGCATGGTTGATTTGGAATCAAAGAAATCGGGTTGTGCATGGGGGTAAGTTTCATGATCCAGGCTGGTTGAATACTCGGGCAACAGAGTTTCTGGAGGAGTTTCGGAATGCTTCTGTACTAATGGGACCATCACAAGGAGGGCATGCTTCTCGGGACACCTGGCAGCCCCCTCCTTCTTCGAACTTCAAGCTTAACTTTGATGCAGCTCTGTTTTCGGCTCTTAACAGTTCAGGTTTTGGTGCAGTTATTCGAAATGACAAAGGTGAGGTTATGGCAGCCATGGCAGCGAAGGGTCCTGCGGTATCTTCTAGTGAGGAGGCTGAGCTTCTTGCATGTCGGAAAGCTATTGAATTTGCTGTTGATGCTAGATTTTCTAAACTTGTCATTGAAGGGGATAATTCCTCTGTAATGAAAGCTATTTCGGCACTGCAGGAGGATTTTTCTTTGCTTGGGAATGTTATTGGGGATATTCATCATTTGGTTAGGAACTTGCAATGGGTTAGGATTGAATGTACTAAGCGTGGGGGGAATAGAGTTGCTCATGAGTTAGCTCAATTTGCTAGAAACATTAGTCAAGATTTGTTTTGGATGGAAGATGTTCCTCCAATAGCTAGGGAAGCTTTGTATCAAGATGCTGATTTTCTAATTAATTAAATGATATGTTTCCGTTTCAAAAAAAAAAGAAAAAAAAAAGGTCCTTAAAATATTGTTGAGACTTAACAAAGTTGAAACATGTTAACTCTACAACTCCATGGTCAACACAAATGAGCTTTAGGGAACATACTACTCATAAATCTTGTGACATTCGTAAAATATTTTCAGATATTTGGTATGATAAGTAGAATTTTGTAAGCAAACCACCAAAATTTGTGGTTTAGGCCACTAGAGTTACAGCTATTGGAAGTCCAATGACTGGACCCAAACCACCGAAACTAGCAGCTGAAATAGAAGCTCTAATGACCGTTGCCAGAGCGGTGTCTTCAGTAATCAAACCACCAACACTTGTGGCAAGAATAGTGGCTTCGGTTATTGAACCCCCGACATTGGTTGTTGGGATAGTGTCTCCAATGACAAGACCACCAACACTGGTTGTCGAAACACGACGAGACCACCGACCACCGGACTACAGACACTAGTTGCGCAGCCCACTGGACTGGTGACCTAGCCACCAAATGAAGTGAGGGGAAGTGTGTTTTTGTAAAATGTTTTACTAAATTTTTGAAGTTAAAACGTTTTACCACTTTTTATAAATCATTTTACAGTCAGTAGAAAATATTTTATAAGTTTAACCATATTTCACATGCAAACAAACACTTGAAAATGGGAAATCATTTTCTAGAAAATATTTTACTTCAAAATAAACAGAGCATTAAATTCAAAATATCGTCTTGTCAAGATGAAATCTCCTTCTAGGGCTGTAAACGAGCCGAACTTTGTCGAGTAGTGCATGTTCAAGTTTGGCTTGTCTAGAAAAGTCAAAAGCTCAAGCTTGGCTTGAGCTCGTGAGAAGCCTAAAAATAATGTTTGAGCCTGAGCTCGTGGGAAAGCCAAAAATTTTGAGCTTGGCTTTGATTAATTAGTCAAGCCAAGCTCAAATTTAATATCAAGGTTAAACTCGAGCTCAAATCAAGCTTTTAAGCTCGAGATCTAAAAAAATTACATTATCAAATGCTTAAATCTCTAAAATTAAGAAAAAAAAATTGTGTACTCATTTTATCATGCGTCTAATCCTACTTATGATTAGCCATTATTCAAATTAAAATTTTACATAATTAAATTCATTCATTAGTCCTTCCTTATCTACAGTTTCAACAATTGTTCAAAATATAATTTTTACATTCACATTAAATGGTGAAGAACTAGAAAAATACTTATTTGTAATTATTATGAGAAGGAAAATACTAACATGTTTTATAACTTTACATTAGATGATTGATGAGAAAGGATCATATGTGGCCCACTTAATTATTTAATTTATTTTTAAATGTAATTAAAGTCTAAAGTGGTTTTTGGTCAGTTTAGATGGAAGGAAAAAAAATCAAGGTAATGGGTAATGGTCCCATGTTGACCATGTCATTATTAAAATATGTGTAATGAGTATATTTAGCTAACATATATAAACTTATAAATGAGCCTATGCTTGAATTGTTTTGTATCAAGCCTTATAACTCATGAGCTTGTTCGTGAACAAATTTTTTTGCTTGGACTCGGCTTGTTTATTAAACAAACCTAAAACTATGGCTCGATCTTGGCTTATTTATAAACAAACAAGCATAAACGATCTTTTTATCAAGTTGCCCTAATCGTTCATGATCGGCTTGGTTCATTTACAACCCTACTCCTCTATGTCCATTGAGAACACAAATCCTTCAAATTACGGTGACAGAGTCACGTCCACAGACTCCAAATTCACCTCATTACTTCTTCTTTTTTTTTTTCTTTTTTTTTGTAATGAATCTCAAAAAATTGTTACAAAATGATTAGTTATGTTGAGATGATTATTGGGGGATAAAAGGTTAGTTAAGGTAACTATATCGCCAATCCCCTCTACATTAACTGAGAAAATGTACCTAGATTGGCCATGCATGAATTTTTATTTTTTATTTTTTAGGGTGGAATAATTTGAACCTAGATTCTCTCCATAAAGAGAATTGAGTAATGCTATTAAATTATAAGACTCTTGGCAATTGGTTTTGTTTTCAATGGGACCAACAAGTAGAATTTTTTATTTTTTTATTAATATTTTTTTATAGATATAATAAAATTAAGCTTATTATCTAATGGCTGTAGCATTGTTACCATTGGCACCCCTAGCCCCAAGGCCTCCAATATTGAGTTCCAGCCACAATAATGTGTCATAAATTAAAGCAAGCCACTGCCTGATGTGCTAGCACCTCTAGTTGATTGCACCATGATATAACCAATCCTCTTTCTTGTACTGCATATTGCTTGCTATCAAACCCCCATGCAATTCTTCGGCCTGATTAGCTGTTATATCTGTCATGCTTCCAAATGATACATATATGGGGTTCTACGTAATGTAGTTACTGCACAATTAAATTAAAGTATCTTTTATATTAAGGAAGTGGTGTCTCAATCTTTGGCCAAACAATTTTATTGTCTCGAAAACCTATAAATCGATAGTATAGTGGATTGAATGTGAGACTTTTGGGTTTATTTCATGCCCCAAACCAATGAGCCCATCACCCTGATACCCTCATGGAGGTTATACATATAGTCTTTCGTATCATAAGATATTAGTGGAACATTTAACTTTTGTAGTATGTTTGAAGATATTGATAGGCATGTGACTATACGAAGAAAATCTTTTGGTTCTAGAAATCCAACTAATTAAAATGCCTAGAGACACAAGTTTGTTTTCTTTTTGATAATTTGATAGTTAGAGAATGGGAGAATTG
>JARYZH020001964.1:0-20200 GCA_030021035.2 Notholithocarpus densiflorus | reverse complement strand
CCCCAGCAACCCCAGTCCCCACCACGCCGACCCACACCCTCCACCAATACACCCGCACCCTCCACTACGCCAACCCACAAACTCAGGCCTCCACCACGCTGATCCACAAACCTAGACTTCCACCACGCTGATCCACAAACCCACGCCCTCCACCTCACCACCACAGCAACACCCCACAACCACGACAACAACCCACCTCACCACCACAGCAACACCCCACCACCATGGCAACATCATATGCACAGAAACCAACAAAAACAAAGTCAAAGGAAAATCCACACAAAACCCTCAAGCATCGAGTAAGCAGAGAGTTGAGAGAGGAGAATTTCAAAGAGAAGAGAGTTGAGAGGTTCAGAAAAAAAGTGAGAGGGAGAAAAAAATAATAAATTAATAAATTAATATATTTCGGTTTACAGACTCGTGAACAGTAGGTTCTAAATATAATTACCTACTGTTTACCGGTTGTAAAATTTTTAGAATTTGCATACCGAGATGGAGCATGTTTTTATGTTCTCAATGGCTAAAATAGCAATTGGGGGTGTTTTACACCATCGGATGCCAATGCTCTTATAAGGCAAACAAGATAATAAATAATGTTTTCTTAAAAAATTTGACTTTTCAAATATGACAAACAAATTGGGACGGAGGGAGTATCTTTTTATTGGAAGTGAATTTTGACAAATCTACCATTGGATTACATTTTCTTCTTATATCCTCCATGCTTGCAAAATTTCTATAAAATTAAAGATTAATAACTATGTCATTAATAAATTATTTAAATTGCAAGTTTTTGTAGTTTAAAATTATGCATAAAATGTAAGCTTATAGATCATATAGTAAACAATATCTAATTGGCACAAAATTTAATATGTGTATTAAGAACATAAAGAACATGTAATTTAACGGTTAGATTTATAAAATATGTAGTAATGTGAATGTTATTGAGTAAGGCTACAACTAATTTTGTAACTAAATTTTATCCTTTTTCTTCCATCATGACAACTGGCATATCTAACATGTTAAAAATCTCCCAAGAGATGTATTGGTATAATTCCAAATAGGGTCGGCTCAACAAATTTAGGGGCCTTAGGCGAAAACTTGAGATGGGGCTTTTTTTTTTTAATTATTTAAATATTAATTAAATAATATTTATTTAACTTTTGATTTTTTATATATTTATAATCTATTTATTATTCTATTTTAAATACAAAATTACTAATTAATTTTTTACATTTAAGTTTCATTAACTTTTTCTTTTAATATCACTTAATCTTTTAGTAAACATTTATAATTAAAATAAAACATGATCTATAATAGAAAAATTATGAATTATCTGGAATAAAACAAAAATTAAAGTATAGAACAATAGAACCTTATTTATCAAAACACAATTGCAACTTTAGAAAATAATATGATCACTTTACACTCTAAACTTGCACAAATAAAAAAATTATTTATCACATAACTTAACAAATTAATTTTAATACAAAATATATTATCCTAAACTTATAATTTTATTAAATTAAGATAACACACGTACATAAAACAAATTAATGACTTTCTAAATGGATGAAAAAAAGCAAAAAAATAATAATAATCACTAGATAGCCTAGATGTAGGTTGAGGATAGAAGCACTGCAATAAAAATAGGTGAACGGCCAAATCTGTATTAAAACTCGAATTAAAACAAAAAATATATATAAATTAATTTTCAAAAATTGCTTAATTGTAAGAAACGTGTAATTGTAGTCTGCAATTCACATGGGTTCTGATAACTCCTGCAGATTGACATGATAACTCATAGCATAGAAGGAAGTGGAATGCTTCCCAGCCATAAATGTGTACAACTTGTACTTTGGAGAAAAATATTAAAAATTTTAAAAGTCTAGTAAAAAAGACATGAGATGTATCGCTTTGCGCATGATTTATAAAACACTGCGAGAAATCAAGAGAGAGAGGGTCAATAAGGTAGAGAGGCAAAGGAGAAAATACAAGGTGTTTCGGATGCATGCATTCTTACATTCACATGAAGGTGGATCCCACACTTGTGGGGCCTACTCTCATGTGAGTGTGAGGATGCATGCATCCGAAACACCTTATACCACTTCAGAGGCAAAGACACAGCCACTAGAGAATCTTATGGACTAAGACCATTAGAATGTGAGGCACATAAATGAATATGTGGAACGCAAGGCTTGATCTCTGAAGGATCTCAAGCTCTGATAACAAAATCTAACAGAGTGATATTTGGTGTATAGTGATCAATTTAGAAGGGCTAAGTTGCTTAAAGTAAGGTTGGGCTAGCTCTTCAAATGACACTCTTGGAAACAATACCTCTCAGATTGTGGCTATTTTCTCATCGACGAAAGCTTATTAGAGTTGGGCCACCTTATTTATTTATGGGCTGTGTTAACGAGTTAACAACTTTTTTGCAGCTTTTTTGTTTTTTTTGACAAATTTTTAGCAGTTTTTTTATTCTTTTTTACAATCCTTTTAATAATTTTTTTGTACTTTTTATTAAGTGGGACCAATATAGGGAAATCTTAACAAGCACCGTACGGTGCTTGTTAACATTTTCCTTTATTTATAGTTACATAACCAAGTTGTGGATTGGCTAATGAGTTAGTTACAAAGGCTACCTTTAATTGGCCAAAGCCTAACAAACCACTCTCACAAGAATACTAGTGTACGCCTCAAGAGTGCACTCAATCTTTGATGGACACAGTGGCGGCTTCAGGAATTTTTTTCAGGGTGTTCCTCAACAAGCATAAATTACACAATATAATAAAAAGAAAATTTTGTATATTGACAACAACAACAACAATAAAAAAACACCCAAATACATACAATTGCCTTTTACGTGATTTTCTTATCAAATATTTGTCCATAATTCTAGCAAAAGAATAAACAATAAACTATAAGTTCATTTGAAATATTAATAAAATTATTAATTATTGTTGTTTAGTTGTTTCATTAATTTGTTTGTCTTTTATAAACTATAATCTGTTATATTGTTGTTTCATTAATTATAAAATTATTAATTATTGTTTAGCCTAACATAATTTAATTTTTTTGTCTTTTATAATGTATTGGTTAATTAAATTATTAATTATTGTTTATTAGTTGCTTCCTCCAATTAATTACTGATCAATTAAATTATTGTTTATACTTATGTATTAATTAAATTAATATTTTTATATTATAATATATTTCATTTAAAATATATTTTTGGTGAATTTCTTGCTCATTTGTGATATTTTCATCTAAATTTTGTGTTATATTTTATTTATTTCTAATAAAAAATTTATCCATTGATCATTTTTGAGGCTCAATTAGTTTTTCTTCTTTTTTTCTTTTTAAAATTTTTTCATATCCATATGCATATTTTATAGTAGACACTTCTAATCAAACAATATATTTATAAAGACTAAAATAAAAAATAACTTTCAGTGGAGCAAATGAGAAATAAAACCTGATTTATATAAAAAGTATTATTGTAGTTTTACCAAATAATAACAAGTTTTTATAAATCTCAAACTGCATAAATAAAAATTTATTCATTATAATACCAATAACTAAAATATATATATAAAAACACAAGATTAAAAAAAAAAATTAAACACAATACTGTACAAGCCCAGCGCCCCAGCCCAGCCCGGCCAAGAGGATGCCTGCCAAGATGGCACCCACAAAAAACATAAAACAAATCCTATTGCCAAAAAAAAAAAAAAAAAAAAAAAGGCTTGAAGGCCCAAACGTGGTGAAACGTCTAGCCCATTGCCCAGAGAAATCTTAAGTCTTTAACAAATCTAAAGAAGAGTATAGAGAAAGGCAGAAATCCAAGTACCTCAAAAGTCAAAAGTCAAAACCCATTCAGCCATTCTTCAGTTTTGCAGAATCAAAACCCAAACGCTGCAGCGGAAAAAAAAAAAAAAAAAAATGAGATCGGAGGAAGCTTGGTCTAGGGCTGACCCTGACAGTGGGAGTGGAGAGAAAGAATGAAAGAGGCGGAGAGCAAGAGTTGAGAGAAAAAAGTAGAACAAGAATGAGAAAAACAAAAGTAAAAATTTTAGGGTCCGTTTGGGTTTGCTTTACCTTGTTTTTTTCTTTAGATTGGGTTTGTAATATGTTGTTTAGGATCGATGATGGGCTTTTTTTTCCTGATGGACTTTCTCTGTTACAATTTTTTTTTATTTTTTTCAGACTTAGTTCAAAAATTTGTTTTGGGTTTTTTTTTTTTTTTTTTTTTGCTTGACAGTAGAACAAAAAAAAAATATATATATATATATATTTTTTTTTTGTTGAGGATGTTTCTAATTTTGGTTGAGGGTGTTCCTAATTATTTTTTTTAAAAGTAAACAAATAAAAAAAAATTAATTATTATATATAATTTTCTTTTTTTTTTCAGGTCAGGGTGTGCGCCGCCACTGGATGGACAACGTGAAATTCTTTTCAAGCCCATTTCTCAATATGACAATTATTATTTGACATGAATGGTGGAAATACTCTGTTCAATGACTTCACTGGATTTATTTTTCCGTTTACCCTTAGTCCTATATAGGAATTAAATGACTATATATTATGAGCTAAAGTGACAAGATGCCGAGAAATTATCTAACTTAAGCAGCTATAATCTCTTCCTCAAAAAAAAAAAAGTAGCTATAATCTTGACCTCATCTTCTCTAAAAGTTTGCCGACCTGCTTTCTTGTAGGCTTTGGATCTGCAATATAATAGAGATAATAGGTAAGGAGAGTAAGTTATTTTGAAGAGTACGTTACTATAGGGCTATAATAGCAAATGCCAAAACAGACCAGGTCGATTTATATGCCATGAAAGCATTTTGCACAGCAGGTTTTGCACAAGGTCCGGTCTTAACAGTGTATATCCACAAACACATAAATCAAGGGGAAAAAAAAAAAAAAAAGAACAAAAGGAGAATTATCTAACATAAGATGCTATAATCTCGGTCTCATCTTCTCTAGCAGTATGCCAAACTCCTTTGTAGGCTTTGGATCTGCAATAGCATAGATAGATTAGGTAAGGATAGTAAGTTGTTCTAAAGAGTAGATTACTTTAGGCCTATTATAGAAAATACCAAAAGGTCCAAGACAGAACAAGTCGATGTATATGCCATGAAAGCAGTTTGCACAGCAGCTTTCGCAAAAGGTTTGGTCTTAAAAGAGTATTTCCAGAAACACATAAATCAAGTAACAAAAGGAGTCTACATCGGGCTAATATAACAAACCAGGGCCGGCCCTAGGCCTAAGCCATTTAGGCCATGGACTAAGTCCCCCTGACATAAAAAGGCCCCCAAATATGGGGCTGTAAGTTTTTTTTTTTTTAAATTAAAGAGAAAGTGTATGGGAGTTAGGTGTATATTTTATTCCAATCTTAAGAAGACCTAAAATATTAGAGTTATACTAGTATATTACAAGTTTTATTACATACGTCCTACAAATTGATATATCACTAATGAAGTAATTTAATACTCATTTATTCTTTTGTTGAAGCGTCATCTCATTACCACATCAGTTTATAAGCTTTTTGTAGTAAAATTTGTAATAAGTTTAGCATGTTCTCCACAAAAAAAAAAAAAAAAAGAATTAATAAAAATACAACATAGTCACCATTAAGTGTATGAAAAATGCTAAAGCTAATACAAATTTTAGGAAAAAAAATTTACAAACTGATGTGACAGGAATATGATCGGTGTTACTTAAATAATATAATAAAATGAATGTTTGAATAACTTTTCTTTTATTGGTGATATGCCAATTTGTAAAACCTATATAGTAATTATCATTAGCTCACTTTGGGTGAATTAGTCATATAAATAAGTAAGAATTAATAATGGATTTGAAATTAAATAAATATTATTTAAGTGATATTTAGATGTAAAAAGGCCCCCATAAAATTCTCGCCTTAAGCCTCAAACAATCTTGGGTCGGCCTTGTAACAAACTATATCAAACTATAATCAAGCTGAGCATAGCCCGGTATTGAATGTTTAAATTAATAGGATATTCAAAGTTCATCTCGAGCTCATATAGGGTAATCTTTTACATCTTTACAAGTAATATATTATGTTGTAATAAAGCCATGCAAAGCAAAGTCTTGAATGTTTGACCTTAGCTTGGAAACATTTACTGAGCATTCAAAGCTCTACTTAAGCTATAAGTTCAAGTTTGGGCTTGTTAAAAATTCAAAGAGCCTGACTACCGCACACTCTTGGTGCGATGGTCACTCTACAAGTATAAGTGCTTATGGGGTGTGGGGGGTAAGGCCGGGGTTCAAGTCTCTAGGAGGGAGCTTCACATACATATACACTTAGATTAGGCTAGAGTAGAATTCTATCTTGTATAAAAATAATAAATAAAAATAAAAATTCAAAGAGCTTGAGCTCTGCTTAATTTGACTTGTTTCACTAGCCAAATCATGAAGCCAACCACAAATCTCAAGTTTAATCTGTCAAACAAGCTTTGTTAAAGCTTTTTTTTTTTTGGGTGTTTTGGGGAGGGAGGAATATTAATATAGGGTTGTAAATGAGTCGAGCTAGGCAGCATCTATATCAATTCCTTATCAAGCTCTATTAATAAGACTAAGTTGAGCCTAGGCTCAACTTTTTATCCTCGAGCCTATGATGGGTGGTCGATCTTTCCCTCTATCAACGAGAGGGTATCGACAGTATTGATTACACTAAATATATTGTTTATGCATATTCACATTTATGGAGAGAGAGAGAGAGAGATAGATTGATTACCAGCATTAAATCCACTGCCAAAGGCCCTCGAATCATGCCTTTCATAACATAAAAATAAACAAATTCCAACATGAAAGGCGAGTTTTACTTTTGGTTTATGGCAAAGAAGCAAGCACTTTTTAGCGGCTTGATAATTTCAGTCATTAGGACCCCTACAACACACTTTCCCAATTTCTCTAATTCAACTACTTTATTGAAATCACAACAATTATCTAGTTCATCTCTATAGCAATTATGAAAGCTGGTGAAAAAATAATCAAGTTTTGAGTGATGAGTAAAGGAGACTAGAGCTGAAGAAGGAAGGAAAGTGGTAAAGGCAAGGTCTATAGCTTGCACTTCATTGAGTAAAATGATAACCAATACCATCATTCCCATCAAACGTTTTCTCACAAATATCGTATCCATTGATTTACTCTTGTTTCGGAAAGTATTTTTATTTTTAAACAAAATTCATAATTAATTAAGGATTCAACTCTCGTCCCTTATATACAATGGAATGATTTGAAACTTTTAAAATATAAACACTATTTAATCTAGAAATTGATTTAAACTAATATACATATATATTATTTAATATTTGTGTCAATAATGTTGACCATTTAAAAGGATAAGCAGTTTATGTTAAAAAGCTTACAATTTAAGCAATGTCTTTTGGGTAGGGTCAAAAGATTTCAAAATAATTTCTATGTTAATGCACAAGAACCATATATATTTGTATGAGTCACAAAAGTTTCAAGTTAACGTGTGAGAATGGATAAATCAATAATTACAATATGTTACATCTAAGAATCCATTTTTAAAGATTTTGAAAGAAAATAATGGTAATAACCAATTGTTATTGGCGTATATAGATTATAGATTACAAATCATCCTAATAAACATTTATGAAAAGACGGAGTATATAATCAAATTTATTTGCAGGAGGTATTACTCAAAAACTTGTGTTTATGGAGAGAACTTATAGAAAAGGACGAGTGTTTATGGAGAGTGAGGGCCTGTTTGGTAACGTTGTTCTAGTAACGTTGTTTGTATTTTTTGAAAATATATAGAGGTGAAAAAATATATAGAAATATGTATAATGTTGTTTAAAAACTGAAAATTGTTGCTCAAAATCCCATACCAAACGGCCCCTGAATTTCTAGAAAAGGACATCTGCTTACTCTTGGAAAGGACGTAGCAGGTAAAATTGGAATCTGTCACTAATATGGTAAATCAGTGATGGTAATTGCAATGCCATGGGCAAAAGATGATTAGGCTAGTTCTATACGTCACGTGGGAAACTCATAACTAAGTTATTTTATTACTGAATGTAGATAGTTTAATTCATACTTAGTATCATTTATGCTTAGTATCATTTGAAACATGTACTACATCGAAACCAATTTCTCAAATATTGCACATTCTGTATAATGCACAGCCTTGCGATTTTTATTTATGCAGCATTTCATGATGAAACGAATGCACTCGTGATATTAAAAGGGGTATTTTTGGCTAAGCAAACTTCTTAACTCTTTGACCAGTCAGGATAAAACACTTCATTGAAGACCCATATATGGGGGAAGATGACTCACTCAATCTCCATGGGACCCGAAGACCCGTCAGGACAAGATATCTCATGTGATCTCCTTAAAACCCGACGGTGCAAGCACCGCACTCTCCTTGAGTCCCATCAGCCTCCCTTAGACCTGTCAAGTAGCATGCATTTAAGCCCGATGGGTGGCTTGCGAATGAGCCTGATGGGCGCCTCCATTTGAACTTGACGGATGATTTGCATACCAACGGTTAAATGCACTGGGTCCTACAAACTTTTACGTGCTCTCCGCTCATCTATCCCTATATGGAAAGAACTTACACACCACGTCCAAAAACTCTACTACACGTTCGTATCTTCCCAGTATGGGAATAAAAACCCTAAGATCTCAGGGCCTTAACTTCAAATTTTCTCTACAAGGAAAGATCTTACATTCGAGAGATCTTAGTCAGCTCTACGCTGCTATATAAGCACTAAGCCTCATCTCCCTTAAAGTACGTGAAAATCCTTACCTCTCATATTAATAAGTTTTTGGAGATTCTTCTATCACTGACTTAACATTCGAAGAGTCTTTGGCGAGCATCCCACCAGTGCTCTTGTTGGTTCTTCGTTCTCTTATTCTTTAGGCACCCTAACTGGTGCGCATGTGAACAACCAACTCACTGGCGATTTTTGTGCATCATCAGATTTATAGAAAGCGGAATAATGCTAAGAGCCTCATAGCTTAACTACTATTTTTGGGAATTTTTAATGAAGACGTCTAGAGTTCTAATCCTTCATACTATAATTATCAAAGTATTTTTTGTTTTTTTAAATAGTGGAATAAATAAAGACCAGTAAAGGGAAGAGCCAAAACTGTAAACAAATATTCTCTTCAAAGAAGCCGGAGCAACATACATAATGAGAAAATGTATTATTTATTCCTCATTTTACAAAGCACAAAAGTACATTTTCTAGAACATATGGGAATGATAAGTACTACATTTATACTTAACTAGCTGATATTCCACGGGATGCGTGGTGCAATTTGATAAATTTTGTAAGAAATTATTTATGACCCATTGATTTCATGAATACTATTATTGTTAGTCACACTTAATCTATGAGGTTTTCTACTAAAATTAAATTCAAACTAAATACATTGGGGGGGGGGGGGGGGGAAATTCCTCTAATTCATGCAATCAAGAAATGTCACCAAATCATAGAAAAATTGTCACCTACAAACCTGTTGGTTCCTAAGTGTCTTTCTTGTATTATTTATGTTTTATATATCAATTAGCTATAAAAAATTCTAGAATTTCATGATACAACAATAGAAAAAATAATGCCATAGTGATGCAATAATATCACAATTTAACCTCCAAATTTTAATTGAACTAAAAGTAGCCAAAAATAGATCCTTACCAAGTATACGTATCATACAGAAAACCAAAAATATAAATTGGCACATAATATGAAAAAATAAGCCTAAAAAAATTACAATGCTACATAAGTAAAACCGTATACATAAAATCTAAACAAAATATTTAAGACGAACGTAATATTTTGAAAATTAACATACATTTCAGAAAGAAAAACAAAGATATTGTGAGAAAATTATGGAAGTTTAATTTTTAAGTTCAATGGAAATGGGGATTTATATTGGACAAATGCGGAGACAAATAATATTTGCCCAATTCATTGAATTTGACTCTTGCATTTCTGCATTGAAGTTAGTGTTATGCAAAAAATTGAATTTTTTTTTTTATTCCTACATTTCCTATAACTTTTTAGATCCATCCGTATCAATTCAAAGCATGTAAAGTTATAAATGTATACAAATTCTTTGAATTTTATTTCAACATTTCCCATGACTTTTTAAATCTATCTGTATCAATTCAAAGCATGTAAAGTTATAGATGTATACAAATTCTTTGAATTTTATTAATACATTGAAATAATGCATTTGCCAATACTTAATAATTTGATATAGCTAAATTTAGATGAGGTGGAAGCCTAAATGAAAAGGGTGTCATACAATGTGCCACTTGGTAGAACCTCATGCTTTCCCTCATGAGGTCTCTGTTTTTATATAGATATATATATATATATAAATATATATATATATATATATATATATATATATATACTGATTGATTGATTGACTAGATGATGTCCCCTGCGATATCCAGACTACTTTACAATTTTATTTGAAATCATTTTTACGTATATTAAGACCTACATATAATACTTATTTTGTTGTATAATATCTATGTTTGTCCACAATTTTGTTGAATACTTTGAAACTTGATTTTCTTAATTCATATTTTATTAAAAAAATTCTATAACACTATAAGACCATAACATATTATAATATTTATTGTTAAAAGTAGATTATATATATATATATATGTTGGGTCAAGTCGGTTCGGCAATTTGCTTGCATCCATGTACAAAACCTTAGAAAATCTACTATTGAAACCATAATACTTCTATATTGGGCCAGGTCATAACCCAGATCAAACACAAACTAGACTCTACATAGCCCAATATAGAGGGAATGAGAATAATCATTTCTGATTCCCATGGGCTGGAATAATAACATCTTTTTCTTTCCTTGAAATTTCTTTATTGGGAGAGCTTTTTAGGAGCAATGTAAATCGGAGGCAATCATTTGGGTGAATGTTTTTAGGAACTGTGTAAATAGAAGACTATCATTTGGGCAAATTCCCCTAGTTAATTTGGACATGCTTTGAGAACAATTGAGCCAATGCCTCAAATTTGGGCATAGTTAAGAAACATGCTGTCAGTGCCCCTAATTTGGCAATTGTTTTAAAACATTCGGGCCAATATCCCTAGTTTAGGGAATTTGGAAAAGATTCAGGCGAATCCCCTAATTTAAAATTGGTGAAGAAATCAATCAAGTTTTTGTATTTGCAATTGATCTTTTGCATGATGAGCATTCACTACAAAAAACGCGCTCTGTAGCTGCGTTTTGGAGCTGCGTTTTTCAAAAACGCAGCTTAAGGGTGCTGTTTGAGCTGCGTTTAAGGAAAATGCAGCTCCAGCAGGACGTATAGCTGCGTTTATAAAAATGCGGCTATAGACCAGCCCTGAAGCTGCGTTTTGTAAGGGACAGGCTGCGTTTAGCTGGGTCCGGCTTAAGCTGCGTTTTTAAAAACGCAGCTATAGACCCATCCAGGGAAATTTGTTTTTTTTTTTATTATATCCCAAAGTTTAAATATGTCTGGAGCTGCGTTTATGAAACGCAGCTTAAACATAATGCCAGAGTTGCGTTTACAAAACGCAGCTTAAACAGGGGAAGAGCTGCGTTTTTCAGACGCAGCTTAAACAGGGGAAGAGCTGCGTTTTATGAAATGCAGCCAAGGTTTGATATAAAAAAAAAAAAAAACCCCCTCAGTTGAAAAAAACCCTAAATTCACAAAAACTCTCAGCTCACTCTCAACCTAGCACTCGATCCCCAATCTTGCCGCTGTGCTCTGTGCCACGCAGCTCGACGCCGCCGTGCTCTGACCTAACACACTCCCCACTTCGAAATCGCCTTTTCCCCTCCTTCCCTCACTTCCACCCTCTCCGATTTCCTTTCCACCCGAATCTCCAAATGCCAGGTCTGTGAAAAGCTCGCCGCACGGTTGTACTACCAGGTTCAGAAGAAGCAAGCTGAGATTGATCCCAAGAAGGTAACTTTATTGTATTTTTTTCAATTTGGGTTGCTAAATTTTAAGAATTGAGAATGTGGGTTTTTGTTTATTGCATTGAATTTAATTTACTGGTTTTGGTGCGTTGTTGTGTATTTGGGATGTTCTGAAGAAAGCTGAAGCGGATTGGATTTTACTGATAGACATAGTGGAACAAGGGAATAAGTTGAAGGTAAGAATAATTTATTATCTGGGTTTGTTTTTAGAGCAGTTTGATGAATTGGGTATGTGAAAGTTTGTGTTTTTACTTGGATTTATTAGTTATTGCTTAGGTTTCCCCTTCTCTTCTTGGCTGGAGAATGTACTACAGGTTTCCCCTTCTCTCCAAATCCTCTGTGTATGTTCCTCACTCTCTCTTTTTCTCTGTCTGTGTGAGTTTGGATTTTGTATTTTAGGTATCAGATGGATTGTGGTGAGTACAATTTTTTGTTTTAGCTTGACCTAATGCCCTTTTTTTTTTCTTTCTCTTTTTCTCAAGGTCACGGTCCCTTCAATCGGACCAAATCAATGCTGCGAATCCTTAGGGTGTGGCCAGGAAGGCGTCATCCTTGCTGGGTGGCATTGGCAGGTAATTATCTTAGACAATTTGTGGTTTTTTGCAATAATGGGTGAAACGCAATTTGGTGTTCTGTGTTGTCTGAGAATATTTTCGGTGTAATTGTGGTTTTGTTTTCAAATTTGGACTTTGAATTTTGGGTTTTGGTTTCATTGAGAATATTTTGAGCAATGTGTGCCAATAGGAAATCACACACACACAGACCAAAAGGAAATCAAAAGGTTTTGGTGGGTTTGATTGTGTCTTCACACACACAGACGAAGCACTCTTCTTAATTTTAATATGACAATTATTCATTTTATCTTTGACATTTTTTGTTACTTATGAGAACAACCTTCTAGAATATCAATTGATATAACCATATAATATGCAAAATACTCCATTTTGTTATTGTAATACATGAATTATGCTAATATTTTGGTGAGTAGGATTTTTGGTATTCCTTCTAAGATTCCCCATTTCAATGTTAATTGGTATGTCATGTGCTCTTAACGTTTGATGCTACCCTAGCTTTATCTTTTCATAGAGCTGATAATATAGACTTTCATTTTGAATACATTACAGGCATTGGAAATCCAACTACACTCTGGTCAAGCAATTGAATTTTTAGGTCAGTTGCCACTTGAACCCCATATAACTACAGAGTTTTTCCATGGTTCAAACATTGCTTCTAATCTCCACCGTTTTAGATTTAAGAACCATGCACATCTCAATTCTCAATAATTGAATCTTCCATATCACCAAGCGCATTTACTGTTTGCATTGGAGCTCGCATGTTTTATTTCTCTAAGGTAGTGAGAGATGTCTGTTTTTCTCTACTTTATTCGCATAGCTTAAAAAATTGCTGTAAAACAAAGATGACAAGGTTCTCACTGTTTAGAGTGTGGAGGTTTTTCTTCTTCCTAGAGCTTAGGTGTTTGAAACTTGAAACTAAGTAAAAAATACGCGTTTTGTGAGGCAATGCAATTAATTAAATAAATTCTGCAAAGTGGTCCCAATAATAAATAAGTATAAGATGAAAGTCTAAGAGAACATAAACTTAGTTTATAAGATATGTTCATATAAAAATATATATATATATATATATATAAATATGCCATGACAACTAGGGAAAGAGTGCTGTTTTCCTCGGATCAAAAGATTAGAAGCTTGGAGTCATGTGAAGAACATTAAATGGTAGAGAGGTAAAAGGTCTTAGGATTCCAGAACTACAAATAGTTTTAGTTTCAATCTCTCTTGAAATGAGATTCCTTTTAATAATCGTTTCATCTTAGCTTCATGTCGAATCTCATTAACTGTTTCACATTAATTTCTTGGTCGGGATTTTTACTATTATTATATAAGATAAATTAATTTAGTATAATAAACAAGTAAAAGAAAAAAAAATCCAACAGTGCAACATTTTTCATGCAGCCAGCAATGCTGTGTATTACTACCCATAAGCAAATCACTGCAGTAGTGAAATTTCAAATATCAAATCAAGATTTGCTTCTCCAATTGTCAAACATAGAGATAACTTTGTTTGTTTTGACAGGTGTATTATGTTTTTTTAAATTAGATTAGTGGTACCGCATATTTGACTAGAAGATTTATGTTATATTATTATTAATCTAGCACTAGTTGTGTTTGTCATACAAATCCTTCCTATGTCTAGTTGGGGGAGCTCTAATAAATAAATAAATAAAAAACACGAAGGTGTCTTATATTTTACATATTGATGTACTTTTGGTTTCTAGTGGTAGTTTCCGCTTTATGATTCTGTTCATGGTGTAGAAAACAACCTTCTCAGTTTTCTTCTTTGTTTTTTTTTTCTTTATTTCATTCTTTAGACTAGCCTATAGGTTTCACATGAAATACAGGATTCCATTGTGTTATTTCTGATGTGACAAGCTTTTGAAAAAGCAAACATTCAAGGGATTTTCTGTTATAGATAATGATGTAGAACAGTTTAGGAAAATAAGGATAACAAAAGGATAAACAAAACAAATTCTAAGCTTCACCACCTAGAATCTGCCTGCAAACCTTAGGCATCACCACCCAAAAAAGAGGAGCACATTCGCAACTCATAAAATTCTAATTCCATGTCATACTTCCTTTCACAATTACAAGAGCACAACTTTAATATGTTTTACAGATTACACCAATATGGAAAATACCTAATTAAATCCCTTAAAACCCTCAACATTAAAAAGCTACATTCAAAATTCAAAAACAGAAATAATTTCAAATTCAAAATAAAATCTTAAATGATTTTGGTGCTTCTTGCATCAGATAAGCCTTCTACTTGTAAATAAGATGGAAATCTTTAAGAAGCAGATGTGGTCTATATAGTGACATCAAGTCGAAATCTTTCAATTGTGTATAATACAATATACCAATATTGTCTAAGCATGGTTCCTATCAAGTGTATAACTTCATGTATTCCTTTTGTTAGGGTTGGACTTCTTAAATTCTGTCCTTGCCATTGTCACCAAATCACCATTCACTTTATTTTGGCTATTATTTTTTTAAGGGGGTTATTGGAGCTGTGTACTCTCTCTTCTGCCACTGACAATTTTTAAAGTACATATATGTATATATACATATATACACACACATACACACATATCTGATATGAGTAATTTAACAGTTGACACTTAATTTCTTTCTCTCTTTGTATTTCTTCTAATACTATTGCTAGGTTAATGTTACTTATGCTGCTGCTACTTAATTAGTTAGGCACGCTTTGCAGTGATGCGCTGAAAGTTAGCCAACTGTAAATTTTAACTTTTTATTTAAATTATAATTCCATAGTAACAATAATTACCCTTGTTTTTACCTTGCTAATATATTTAAGTATTCTTTAAACAGCCACCTTGTTCTCTGGACTCTTGTACGCAAAAAGATCCTTCGTACAGGATAGAGTGGACGTTCCCCAAAATAGTAAGCCTCCATATCGTATCCTTATTTTTGAGCACTATTCTATCAAAATTTGTGCATTACAAGTTTTCTGGTTTACATTTATATATCTTTCAACATATATGATTGTGAAGATTCAACATATAGTAGCCCAAATACCTACATAACTGCCACATTGAATCACAATCTTCTCAATACTCTAGCTTCACTGTGCTTTTTATTTATTGTTTCCAACTTTACTGAGGACTCTATAATCTATAATTATCTATTCTTATGAAGCAGAAAATACTTGTTTTTAATCAATAATGTGGTTTATTTCTATCTCATTCTGGATAACAAATGTAGCAATCAAGGAACCTAGTTCTTTTCTGTACATGCTTGATTTTTTTTTTTTTTTTTGGGGCTATTTATTTATTTAAGAAACTTGATTTGATTGATTACTAATCCCAAACAATCTATAGCCGTAGTTATAACCACAGGGAAAGTGGTCATGTTTTCTATGATAGATTAACATTCATGAAATAGCACATATTTGTATTAGTTCCTATTGCATTCATATTCTCCTTTATTTCTTTAATATATTATGTCATGCCAATTGCCAAAGCTTCATTTTATGCTTTTAGCGTAGGCATTACTCAAAGCATATATTAATTTGTTAAGAAGTTTCATTGAAATAAGATAGAACCTGATTAATCCATGTCTTTAAAACAAACTTATCCAAAAAAAAAAGCTTTTCAATCCAGTTTGTATATTTCCTTCAAGACCATGTTCTAACATCTTTTTTTTTTTACTTTATCAAGACTCACCAATTTCTTTTATTTAATTTTTAGGTTGTGTCATAATTTAAAAATTGAGATAAATGGAAAATCATGGCACTAGACCAAAAAAAAAAAAAAATCACACGTGCAAGGGATCATAGAAAAGTGTGTCGTGAAAAAAAAAAAAAAAGGGACAAAACAAAACAACACCATGCGTACTTAATGAAAAGGCTAATTGTCTTCCTAAAGTATCTTAGTATTTATTGGTGGTGGACCCAAGTCCTAAAATAAATTTTCTTATCTTTTTATTTTTTCTTTTAAAAAAAATTAGATAAGTGTAATAGGATCAAATGGAGAAAGTATTTCCACACTCCATAGTTCCACTTTTGAAAAACATGCTGACAAATGAAAATGAATACTTAGTTTTATCGAGACTGGTGGGTTCTTAAAACTAATAGTGAGCACATGACATGTATGTGCACACCTCCTATATCTCAATCATAATTAAAGTCAAAATTATTTAAGATAGTTGTTAGGAACTTAGGATACTAATGGTTACAAAGACTTTAGATTTCAAATATTAATTGTCAAGCTATGTAGTGATGGATAAAGGAACCTATCTGAAGAATATACCAAAACATGTATAACTATTTGTGTACATGTGGTCCAATCATCTACATCTTACCGTACTTTTTTATGTTTGCTTCTTAATGGGGGTTTCAGGTAGGAAGACACTGAGCCACCTGCGATTCTTCTTCATATTCCACTACTTGCTGAAGATAAGGTAGCTTTCTTTCCATTACTCGCTTTGTGGGAAATGCACCTGTGTATAATATATGATTACAAAAAATAAAAAGAGTATTCCCTAATCTAGCTAACTACAGCTGCCCTATAGTCGCATTTCTTATAAATGCAGCTAAAACGATATACCTGTAGCTGCGTTTTTAAATATGCAGCTATAGGTTTAGTTCTAATAAGTTCTTATTACAAACAGAGAGGACCTATAACTATTACAAACAGGGGGACCTATAGCTGCGTTTTTTAAAACGCTGCTATATTAGTTAAAGTTAAAGATTGTTGGATATATATATATATATATATATATATATATATATATAAATATATATATATATATATTTTCATTACTTTGATTTATATTCATTATTTTGATTATACTTATTCTTTGGTTATGTTATCACTCACAAACATTATTTTGTTTCATATCTACTTTCTGATAACTCTTCCACTTCCATTTGTTGTCTTTTACATCTGCTATCTCTTCCTTGTGATTATCTGTTGTTGGTAGGCTGAGCCTCCTTCTTAACCTTCTGTTTGTTATTCTTTGTTAACTGTTCAAGTTATCCAGTCATTTCCCAGTTATCTGCTTCTTCCCGTTTCTTTGTTTAGCCAGAAAGTTTGTTGCAGTGGTGTATTGTTGAGATGAAAACCCAGATTTGTGACGTTTATAGCCCAGTAAGACCTCGAGTTCCTTACAGAGTTGTGTTGGTCAGCCCGTGTTAGCCGACGGACAGGCGTTTAGGGTGGTCCCGCAAGGGTAAGGATAGCGTAGGCGCCAAGAGACTATAGTTCACAGAGATAGGCGATTGTCGAGATTGTATACCCTGTTTCAGATCTAAGGTTAGATCCGGAGATTTGAGGATAAAGGTAATTAGGTTATAATTGTTTATTTTGAGCTTTGAGCATAGAAGAATGAATAGGTTGTTTAGAAGTAACTCTTCTACCAGTTATAGGTCTTCACTGCCTGAGATACCGCATGATGAAGGAGCCATCAACTCCGAGTCATATGAGTTACCAGATTTAGATTTAAAGCTAGGAGATTGGAACATACCAAAGGTACCCACACATCAGATCTATAAATCTTCATGGTCCTTGAAAACGGTTTTCAAGACAGATTACCATGTTAGAACTATAGAACAAGTTTACAGTATCAACAAGGAGTACGAGACGTGCTACTTGTTACCCATGAGTGCTCTTAAAGCACACAAGAAGAATGGACACAATTTCCTGCACATAGGATTAGTCCAAATAGGTGTTAAACCTTTGATTAGAGAAGGGTTGAACAATTCAATCCTCATGGCACTTAGAGATACCCGTCATATTAGGTTTAATGACAGTCTCTTAGGAACCATGGAAACCAGTTTGAGTTGTGGACCAGTCCATTTTGACTGTTTTCCCAACTTCACAGTTGCACTTCATGACCCGCATATCATGAAGGTTCTTACCCTTAATATCAAGACCCATGGAACCCTTATGTTGCAAGGTGTCCAACAGTTAGCCTTGATATACAGAGTGTATTACAAGTGCATCAGGACGAACATGAATGTTCACGCACTTGACAAGAGGAAGATAGGAGAAACAACTCTTATCCAGTCTGCTGACCCTAGATCCAAGATTCAGGTCCCCAAAACCTTGAAATGGTCAGATGTTACCTTCCCCACAGCCTGGACCTTAGAGAATGAGAATTATGCTCACCAGATCCAGAATCCGGCACAGAACCCGGATTTAGATTTTGTCCAGCAGCTAGCCGATGGTACGGTTAGGCTTAGTTTTGACCAGTCTAGATTTAGACACCCTTTAGATGATTATCGGTTTAGATCCCCAATAGATCTACACCATAGTGAGTCTAGGCCTAGATCCCCGATCGATCTACCTAGCATGAGACCCCCTATCCTTCTTAGGGAAAAGTCAGCATCCCAGTGTAGCTCGTCCAGACCCTTTGTACCTTATCCAAAGTCTAGGAGAGACTTAGGACCAGAACTACAAGGAGTCCAGACTAGATCCCAGGTTAGTTCACCTTGCTACACAGCCAGACAAGATTCTGTTGTTGATCAAGATGACAATAACAGTGGGAAACCTCCATCCCCTTCAGGTACTGATTTGGAACAACCTGATGAATCAGATGAACCTTATAGGAACAATGATCTCTTAGTTCTTAAGTTAGATTTCGAACCTGACCTAGTGGCCCTAGGTAAAGAGTTCCAACTCGAGAAGAACAGGGTAAAGAGAGAAGCCTATAAAGCCAACCACACAAGAGAACAAAAGGTTGAGGTGTTGGAAAAATGGAAAGAATTCATGAACGAGATATCCAGCAATGTCCCTTTCTTTGAATACTTTGAAAACCATTTTAAGTGGCACAAAGAGTTTTGTGCTATTACCAATTGCACAAAGGAGGAAAACAAGGTTATCTTACAGTCAAGAAAACCTATCCAAATTCTTAAGAAACCTCCTGAAACAGCCTTAGAAATCGTCACCCAAAAGCTTGAGGAATTAGCCAAGAAGGAACCAGTCACCTTCTCATCAGAAACTTCCCCAGCTTGTAAAAATCCCCAACTTAGTGTCTTAGATATCCACACAGCCTCTAGCAGTTCTAGCAGAACCTCCTCAGACAATGAAAAGGAGATAGAACATCTAGAAAGCCAGTTTCAGAGTTTAAGACCCCAGATGTCCCCCCCCAAAAGGATTTCCAAATATAGAGGAAAAGAACCCTCTAAGAATTTCTTTGGAAGAAAGATAGCCTCCAAGTATTATAGAAAGATGAAGTTCAAAGATGATGATTTCTATAAGAAAGGAAATTCCAAATCCCTAGGAAAGCTCGAACCCAAAGCATCAAGAAAATGCTTTGATTGTGGAAAGAGAGGTCACTTTAGGACAAAGTGTGAAAAAAAGGTCAAGGCTAGAACCCTTACCGACACAATCACTAGTTCAAGAGATAGTAAGACCTTAGAACAAGAATCCAGTAAACCCGTACCAGGTGGTACCAAGCCAAAGAAGGAAGTTACAGTCAACGACCTTCAAAAGGAAATCAATGAGACCAGGTCTGAGGTGAGCACCCTTAGGCATAAATTAATCATTCTTAAAGTTGACAAAAAACCCCTTGATCAACTTGATAATCATTTAAAAAACATTTCTCAAGAAGGCAATGAGGAAGGAACCTCATTTCAGAACCCTTCAGTAGAAGAAATTGACGAAATAGAAACC
>JARYZH020001963.1:0-20227 GCA_030021035.2 Notholithocarpus densiflorus | reverse complement strand
AACCCACAAAAGTTATGTCTAAATCTGAGAGACCCAAAATCTAGGAAGTGAATTTTGGTGAAATTCATTAGGAAGAGGAATGGAGCAAAACCCAGATGGTGAAAGTGGGTTTTCAAGTATTGAATGAGAAATTGGCTAGACCCATATAGAGTTTCTGTGGATTTGTGAAAAAAATAGAGATGACCCAGAAGAGAATTGGGAGTTTCCACATGATATTTTGAGATTTTTCTTTTTTTTTTTCTTACAGAAGAGCTGTAACACCAAGAGCTTTTCGGAATGACGCCGGTAACTCCAATAACTTCTAGGTTTCCGGCACTATTTCCGATGGCTACTTGCCGTCTGCTACCAAGGGCAGTGACAGTGGCAGTGGGGTATGGGCTGAGGGTTTGCAAGGGAAGTTGTTGTAATGTGCATGAACAAAGCAATAAATAACTATTCGAGGTTGCTTTGTTTTTCACCGTTAGATTTTTCATTTGCAACATGTCTTCTATCCGGATTGAAATGGGAGGGAATAAGAGAATTTTTAACTAGAGGGGAGTCGGATCCTTACCTTCTTTATGAGTTGGCTTAACCCAATATGACCATTTTTTCTTTCTGTACCCAAAAGAAAAAAACTAAAATATACTTTTTTAACACTGTTAAGTTATTGTATTTCTTTCTATACAAATAAATGAACAAAGAAAACACTTAAAAATATAAGTTGAATAATATATAAATCTTTACGTTCACAGCTCAGTAATCAATTCTAAAAATCTACCAGTTATACATGAAACATAAAATAATGTTAAATCACTTATAAAAAAATAAAAAAGAATAAATATAACATGCTAGCTAAAAAAAATTAAGTAATTATAAGGAAAAAAAAATCTATAATGAATTTTTTTTTTTTTTTTTTGAGAGAGTTTCAACCTATTACGTCCGCTCTCGATGATAACTCTTTATCATCAGACCAAGACACCAATCAGTTTTTGATGTAGACGGGAATTGAACCCCAGATTTCTTATACAATCATCAGAGACTTTACCAGTAGAGCTAACTCGAACCCACAATTCTATAATGAACTTAACGCTCTGTTTGTTTCGATGTAAAATATTTTTAGGAAAATATTTTTCCCATTTTACAGTGTTTGTTTTGTAGTAAAATATTTAGTCAAAAGTAAAATATTTTCGGTCAACTAAATCAACCAAGGCAAATTTGTGTAAAATATTTTACATTTGCTCTCCTCCCTCTTACCCGATTCTTCAACTTCCTCAGTCCTCAGTCCCTCTCAATTTTCGCTCTCCCTCTCCCACGACTACTATCCCTTCTTACTCTCAAGTTCTCCGTCCTCTCTCTTCTTTTCTCTTCGGCAGTCCATTGGGACTCCTACTGGTGAGTGGTGAGGCGGTCAGCATTGATCTCTCTGGCAGTCCATTTCTTTCAGGTCGCATCTCTCAGATCTGGATATGTGGGTTGTCGGTAGTGGGTTTGGTTTTGGGTTTTGGTGGCTGGTTATGGCGTTGCTTGGGTTTAGTTTTGAGTTTGTTAGGTGGGTTCCGGTGTTGGGTTTTGGTGGCTGGGTATGGCGTTGCTGGGTTTAGTTTTGAGTTTGGTGGCTAGGTATGGTGTTGCTGGGTTTAGTTTTGAGTTTAGTGGCTGGGGTTCCAGTGTTGATGGTGGCCGATTGGGGTGGATTTATCGTTGATCTTGGATTTTTTTTTCTTCTTCTCATTGTTGTGGTGGTGTGGGTGGCTATTGCGGTGATTTGAAGCGTTGGGTTTTGGTGGCAGCAGCAATGATGGCTTTTTTTCATTATCCTTCTTCCTAATCTGGAATCTGGATTTGGTACCGTTGGTGGTGATTTGTGCTTACATCCGGTGTTGGTCTATGCTTGCATCAAGTGGTGGTTGGTGGTGGCTGATTTGTACTTGGATTTTCAAGAGTTTAGGACAATCCAAACACTTGAAAATGTTTTACAGAAATATTTTACTGTAAAATTTTTTACATTTGTAAATATTTTACTTCGAAACAAATGGAGCGTAAGAAGTAAATCTGACACTAAAAACATTTGTACTTGAGATTAATGTTTGGTCTCAAGCTATTAACTTCCTATTAACAAAACTCACTCTAGAGAAGCTTTCTTGCTTGGGAGTACTAGTGCATGCAAGTAAGGTTTTTTAACCTTTCTCTTTAATGATGCCCTAGTTCTTTTTAATTAAACATGCTTTTATTTTCTAGTTCTTCACAAGTTCTTGAACGTTAGCATGCTAAATCTAGGTTGTCCTTAGTTTTCCATCTTAAACATGTTTCAAGTGTTTTTCAATTCAAATACCATGCTCACATGCTCTTAGATAAGGGTTTATCAAGTGGCACACACATATTCACCTTGCTTTGATGTTTTGCATGCCTAGAATAGGGTTTTCACCATGTCTATGAATGTTTGTTTCAAGGTCTTTAATCACATGTTCTTGGATGCTATAAATGTTGTTGAATGATGTGATATGCAATTGGCCATAAAAGTCTAGAAGACTGGTTTCACCAAGTAAGATGGATGCCTAACACCTTCCCATCTTGTAACTTAGCCTCCGAACTTAGATCAAGGGTTGGTAGATTATGTTTTTCCTTGTAATTTTCAATTTTTAGAATGTAACTAGGAAACAAAGTAATGTACTTTTTCTTAGATTGTATCTAGGACTAAAGCCATGTAATTTTTTAGTAATTTTCAAGAGATGTATATTCAATTTCACTCATCAATAAAAATGTACTTTTCAATTTTAGTTTTTTTTTTTTTTTTTTTTTCTATTAAAATAAGTGGCGACTCTATTGTAAAAACCATTGACTTAGAAGGAATGATAACATTAGTAAAAACTCCATTGCACTCATGAGAGACACCAACAAGACTCTACCCATTCTCATGGGTTTGGCCCAACACAACTAAGAGAACAAGATTGGGGGTTGAGGGCGTAGTCTCTAGTTCATAATCACATGTGATTTGAACTCAATTCATGGAAGTTCACATTAACTATTAAAACTTGTTTATATATATATATATATATATTTATATCTTTCAATCTGATTGTTTGATTAAGACTCATGAATTGTCGTCTTGATCGTTATGACTTCAAGATTTATTTAAGTTGAAATCAAATAGACAAAATTGTAGTTTTTATCCCTATGATGTGATATGGTGATGGTATGCAATGGGATGCAAGTGAGATGCATGTGAAGTGCAATGAGATGTGAGGTTAAATGAGAGTTGCAAAATGAGATGTTTACACCCATTAACTGTTTACAATGCATTGCATGGATTATCTTTAGCATCCTTAATCATTTGCAGTATCATCAACAATATTTCATCTCAGCTGCAAAATTTTCATAGGGTTGAGATTTTTCATATTAGGAGATAATGCAACAAACAAGCTCATAAGCCCTAGGTTGCCAAAACTATTTAGGATTCAATAATTTGGATAGAAAAATCCCCTCCTTTTATTTGTTATGAATTATCTTTTGATATAGTCTTTAATTAAATATTCAGTTCCTATTAAAAAAATTCAATTTACATCTATTTCTTTAAAATTAACAAAAGACGGTCATACATGATTGTCAATTTATATGGTCATTCTCCTCCCCTCTCCTCACACTACTTAATTTCTTAAAACATCCATCCAAATAAAGGGAATGAATTTCTATTCTCTTTCCCTCTACTTAGTTTTTGAAGCATCCAAACAAGGGAATGAGTAATCATTCCCTTCCACCCTCTGCCCTCCTATCCTTTGTCCCCTACCCTTCTGTCTTTCGAAACTTCTAAGCACTCTTTTTTGGGTAATGATACTCTCCTACCTTGAGGTTTGGAGGAATGATACTCCACCTCAAATGTAAAGGGAAAAAACATTTCCCTCTCTTAAGATTTGAAGAAAATAATACCCCCCATCCCGTTAATATTAGTAACTAAATATTCCAAATTTTTAAAAGATTGTCTTTACCAAAATTCAACTATGGTTGGTAAAAAGAGCATATAATAAACTCAATTTTATTTGGTGTGTAAACAAGTCGACTTATATATATATATATATATATATCAATATATATAGGTTAAGTTCAAGTTACACTTGTTGTAACTTTAAACAATGTTATACCACTCAAAACATATATCTTAACAACTATTTCTCCCTCAAAACACACACAAATTACAATCTAAAAAAAAAAAGGTGATAAGTCTTGATGTTTTAGTCACACCTTACCAAAGGGTATATTAGTTTAGAAATTTTAACTCTGAAAGGGAGAGTAATTTTGAAAATCTACCCTTAGTCAAAGGGCAAGTTAATACAAAACAATTTTAAGATAAATTCAACAGAGTTTAGGGATGTTGAGAGTCAAAAGTATTTTTTTTCTTTACGTTTGGGATGCAGTGCCGTTCTCTCAAATCTCAAGGAATGACTCGTATGAGATTTAATTACCCCTTCTTTTTCATTTTCTTTTTCTTTTTTCCGTAAACTCCATCTAAACACATTTTATTTTATATTTTTATTGTTTACCATTTTATGTACACTTTTATTTCTTTAGGCTTTTCACCAAAAAAAAATATATATTTCTTTAGGCTTTGACCCGGGTTAGGGTTTTGTTTTGTTTTCTCTCTCACACACTCACTCAAACAAACTCACACACACACCCTTCCTCGTTTTGAGTCCAAAATTCATTTCCCTCATTTAGGGGTGTAAAAAAAACCAGTAAACCAAAAAAAAGGGCCAAAACTGCCCGAACCAAGTCCAATTTTTCAGTTTGGTTTCAATTTGAAACCGAAATATTTCAATTTCGGTGTCCTACACAAAAACACCAACCCGACCAAAAGAACCAAAATATATTAAATATTAATATATACAAGTTATATAGAAAAAGTTCCTAGTAGCATAGTGGTAAAGAAGTGTGTGTTTACACTTTTAACTCAGGTTGGACCCTTTTAACTCAAGTTGGACCCATGGTAAGTGCATATTTATTTTTTCTCATCTACTTCCTTATTAACACAAAACTAGGTCGTTTTGGGTTTGTTTTATAACCCTACGTTTTATCTCCTCTCTCTCTTCCGTATGGCCATAACTTTCGTCTTCTCTCTCTCAGTCTCAGAAACACACAAGCGTTACTAGGGGTGTGCAGAAAACCCACCAACCTGCCAAACCCGACCCAACCCAACCCAACTTGCCGGGTTGGGTCGGTTTTTAGGGCTTGGTGGGTTGGGTTGGGTTACAAAAAAAATTTTTATAGCGGGTCGGGTTGTGTCATAAAATTACAAACCCGCCAAACCTGACCCGACCCACTCATATTTTAATATATGTTTAAAATATATTATATATTTAATAATTAAAAAAAAAAAAAAACCAACTGTGGAGCACTTCCTCGATTCCTACTATCATATATAATATAAAATCTTATTAGTTCTTTTGATATATATTTAAATATATTATATAATTAATAAAAAAATTTAAAAATTTAAGATATTTTTTTTTTATTACTGAGTTAGGAACTCATATATATTTTGTTTATAAGTGAATTAGGATACTAGTTCATTTATATTTTGTTTATCAACTCAATTGGATACTTAAGCATATTTTGTTTACAACTAAGTTGGAATATTAGTTTATATATTAATGTATATTTTATTTATCAACTCAGGTGGCAAATGTGATATATTTTTTTCTGCTCAATTTAATAATAATAGTAATAAAAAAAATTGTCCAACTAATGGGTTCAACCCGACCCAACCCAACCCATGTGAATTGAGTTGGACTTATGTGATGGGTAGGGTTGGATTGAATTGAATTTTTGACCCACCATGGTGGGTTGGGTCAAAAAATTCCCTCGACCCGACCCAACCGGACCCATGCACACCCCTAAGCATTACCACAACCTTCTTCTCCATTTCTTTTAGTCTCCCAGAAACAAAATTCTCAGTCCAGCCCAAAAACGTCGAATGTAACCCCTTCCGACCCGAACCGATTACACCACTTATTCAGTAAACACTGTCGCTCACGCTGTGTCTCATATCTGTGCCACGCGCCTCTTTTCTTCTTCTTCTTCTACTTCAGATCCAATCCTATTATTGTCTACTAGTTCGCTGATTCCTCTCTCTCTTTCTTCAAATTTCATTGTTTTTGTTTTGGTTTATATGGGTTTGTTAACCATATCAAAGCTTTTGTCTATCTTAATTTCAAATAGTATTCAACATATACAGATACAGAAATCATTTGCTTATTATTTTACCATTTCAAAGTTTTTGGCTTGTCTCCAATGGTAGCTCCTACTCCTAGTGCGGACAAGCAACCTGACAATGTTTATTACTAAGCATCTCTTATTTCATTCACAATTCAAGTACATTCCCAGAGTCCCATTTTCCTCTAGACCATGATGTTGAGACGGGTTTTCGTATAATTAATAGCTCTCCTTCAAAAAACTTGAAGGAATCATTGAAATCTAGTGGGGTTTTCCTCTCAAATGATTTGATTGATAAGGTTCTGAAAAGGGTCAGGTTCAGCCATGAAAATCCATTACATGCATTAGAGTTTTTTTACTACAGTGGGAATAGAAGAGGGTTTTACCACACTGCTTTTTCATTGGATACAATGCTTTATATACTTGGTAGAAGCCGAATGTTTGATAAAATTTGGGAGGTTTTGATTGAAACGCGGCGAAAAGATTGGTCATTGATTTCACCGCGTATTGTTATGGTTGTTTTAGCTAGAGTTGCCAAGGTTTGTTCAGTTAGACAGACTGTGGAGTCTTTTAGAAGGTTCAAAAAGCTAGTACCGGGGTTTGATACGGGTTGTTTTAATGCTTTGTTGAGGACTTTGTGTCAAGAGAAGAGTATGGGAGATGCAAGGAATGTTTATCATAGTTTGAAGCATGAGTTTAGGCCAAATTTGCAGACTTTTAATATATTGTTGTCAGGGTGGAAGTCCACGGAGGAGGCCGAGGGGTTCTTTAAGGAGATGAGGGAAATGGGTGTGAAGCCGGATGTTGTTTCGTACAATTTTTTGGTTGATGTGTATTGTAAGGGGAGAGAATTGGACAAGGCGTATAAGGCGGTTGAAAAGATGCGGAACGAGGATATAATGCCGGATGTGATTACATATAATAGTCTTATTGGAGGGTTGGGGTTGGTTGGTCAGCCGGATAAAGCTAGAGATGTTTTGAAGGAAATAAAGGAGTATGGGTGTTACCCAGATGTTGCTTCATATAATGCTGCTATAAGGAATTATTGTATCGCGAAGAGGCTTGTTGAAGCTTATAGTTTGATGGATGAGATGGTGAATAAGGGTTTAAATCCAATTGCAAATACTTATAATTTGTTCTTTAGGGTTTTCTTCTGGTGGAATGATTTGCCAAGTTCATGGAATTTGTACCGGAGGATGATGGAGACTGGATGCTTGCCAAATACACAGTCTTGTATGTTCCTAATTAGGTTGTTTAAGAAGCAGGAAAAGGTGGAGATGGGCTGTATAGTTTTGGGATGACATGGTGGAGAAGGGTTTTGGGTCTTATACCTTGGTATCTGATGTGTTGTTCGATTTGCTGTGTGATATGGGAAAGTTGGTGGAAACAGAAAAGTGTTTCTTACAGATGGTAGAGAAGGGGCATAAGCCAAGCCAAGTTTCTTTTAGAAGGATCAAGGTGCTCATGGAACTTACAAACAAGCATGAGGCGCTACAGAACTTGTTAGAGAAAATGGCCATTTTTGGGATGCATATTCCTAAATGTGTAGATAGCCCAACGGAGAAATTAGATTTGGACTCACTTCCAGTAAATCATACTTTTGTGACCAATCTTAGCCCTAGAAGGTGCTAAGAACTGATGAAGCAGAAGTTGTTGGATTGAGTCCTTTGAACCATTTCAAAAACGCAAAACTCAATGTGTAGAGATTCAGCAATTTAGTTGATACTGGCCACTTGGTTCTCTTTGTATTATACACAAAACTCATGCAGAAGCAATTGTTTTCTTGATCATTTAACTTGCCTTTTTGCTGAATTGATCATGTAACAATGTAACTTAACTGATTTGTTTATCTTTCATTTACTCAGTTCTTGTTTCCATTGACAGTAGAAAGAATGCTTTGAAATTGAACAAGAAAGAGTGATGAGGAGATTGGACAGCAACTGATTATGCCTAACACCTTTGCTGCTAAATCAATCGGTTGGCTTTGTAAGGATACTTAGTTTTGAGTTTACAAAAATAGGATGGGGCAACTTCCAAATACAGCATAAAGCCTTATTTTGGAATGAGCTTCTCATCTGACTTGGCCTTGCTTGCTAATCTTCCCCTTACATCAAACATGACAGTTTTCAAGATCTGCTAATCAGTTCTCACTCTTCCATTCTGAATTCTCATTTCAAAGCCACCAAATATGGTAAATCATAGTTCCACAGGGTTGGTTTTTACAGGGAAAAGAAAAGGCATCAGTTGTCAAGAGCTCGCACTGAAACCTTGACTGCCTTTTTTCATCCCATCTCCATTTCTATGGTGGTGTGGCTTTCACTGCTTGAGCAAGAAGGGAACAAACCATGCTCATTGGTTTGTCCACTAGACTCACTACTGGCTCCCCCAATGCCATCTTCCTGAATGGCTGGTGTCATAGTCTGAGCTTCCATAAGAACTGTATAGAGTTGTGTCCAAAAAAGGTCTGATTCCTTCATTAAAAGATCAGATAGAGAGACTTCTTCCATAGCACAAACAATCTTCGTAGTTATCGTATAGAGTTGAATTCCTTTATCATAAATCCAATTGAATATAAGTGCAGTTATCCAAACCAATCATGTCAGAAGAAGGGAAGAAGCTAGGCCTTATTGATGCTCTTGTGGCCTCTGAAGAGTTGCTAAAAGTATCTCGGCAATGGGCTTTAGACATAGCAAATATGCGCAAACCATGGGTCCGTTCCCTTCACAGGACAGACAAGATTGGTTCCCTTTCTGAAGCACGCAATCTAATAAATATTGCAAGGCAGCAAGCCAGAAAAACTGCCCCAAATATGCCTCAGCATCAGGTCTGCCTTGATACGATCAAGGTGGGCATTGTTCAAGGAGGATATAGTGGACTTCTACAGGTATTTTTGGTTTTGGGAGATATTGTTATACATGTGTAAATTAAATCTTCCTTCAAAGTAAAAAGTTTGTGTCCTTTTTTTAATACTAAAAATTTATGGTTGTCTCTTGTTATATATATAGTTGGTTGTCTCTCCTTTGGAATCAGATGGTTATTATTGTTTGCTTGAGTTGGCATGCTTGATGACCTGGGCTTCATATGTTAATTTTTATGAAACAGCTGGCTTGTTTCCTTTTTTATGTACTAATAGACGAAAATCTCATTGTAGGAGAAAAAAGTTTTTAACGATGTAGTCTTATCAGACACTTCAAAAGGACTTGTTCATGCCTTTTTTTCCCAACGTGCAACATCCAAGGTACTAGAAGTGATGCTAGTACCCCCTCCCAGCTCTTTTCTTGTTTCTTCAATATAGGAGTGAATTATATATGCAGGATCCTTGCTTGGATGGTGATGGTTTTGTATTCTCTTATATTGTAAATGCTGTACTTTCATTCTATCACATTTCTTTATTAGTACATCATTATATCACATTGAAAATTGACTTTATGCAATTTCATTAAAATTTGACTGAAAATGATAGAGTTTCCCGAGCTTTTGGCTCTTGGAAAGCTAGGGGCTGTAGTATCTGGTTGTTTGTGGTTTTGTCTTAGAGTGGTGATTCTTTTACTTGACCAACTTTGTCAAACTTAATTTTACCCGGGTTTGCTAACAAATTCTTATTTAAAAATCAGTTTTCATGATTCTTGTAAAGGATATTGTTCTAAAACTATATAACTTAACATGAGATGCGGCTTTATGTAGTTCTTATGAATGTATAAAACTTATAATTGTATATAATGTGTCTGTGATATATACTGACATCAATCATAGTTTGTCTGTATCTGTCTATTTCAAGCCTCATTCTGTCCTAGTCATGTGTTGTAATACTTGCTCATTACAAGATTGTACCCATACTCTGCAAAGCACCTGTGTTCCATGTGTTAATTCAAAAGAAAATATTAGAAGGCTACTTAAGGTGTATAAAGTTCCTTTAGATGTGGTGAATTGTTATTTTGCTTATGTGATTCCAACTAATGCTCTTTTGTTGAAAAGGAAAAAGAACTCAAAATCTACTCCCCCCCCCCCCCTCCCCCACACCTTCCCCTGGTTTAACATGTACGTTTGTTGTCTTTGCAACCTTCTATTATATATACAATTTCCTTTTAAATTAATAATAACTCTTAATTCTTTATGTTGGACTTGTTAATAATCAGCAATATGAAGCCCTTCCCAGTTTCACACTAAGGGTGTGTTTGGATACTGCTTATTTTGTTGAAAACTGAAAACAATAAAAAAATAATTTCCGGATTACTGTTCACACCAAAAACATTGTTCATTTGCCTATTTGCACTGTTCATGGGCGCTGGTTAAAAAAAAAAAAAAAAAAACTGCTGAAACGCGTCTGCGTGAAAACGCAGATGCAATCCAAACGCCTTCTAAATGTTAAATTGTAAGATTAGTGGCCATTCATTGAAGAATGAAAATTCAAGCTTGGTATGTGTAATTTTTCAAGAGATAAATTTGAAAAAGAAAATGCAGCAAGAGAGCCACCTCAAGATAAAGAGGAAAATAAAAGGGGAAGATTTTTTATTTAGAAATTTTAGTGATGTAAGGTCCTCATAGATATCTTGGTCATTGGGGTCATTAAGGACCTTGTAAATTTATTTAGCTTCTGGAGGTATACAATTAGTTTAAGCTTGATGTACTAAGTCTAAGTGTCTTTGAATGAGTTTTAGTAAGTTGTCTTGATTTGTATGAACAGATTGGATTCATTTGATTCATTTTTCTCCTTTTAAACATGTCTTTTAACTATTACAGGTGCCTAATGTCACTGATGTCGGGCTTAAACCAAGGCATGTAAAGAAAGTTGCTGTTATTGGGGGAGGTCTAATGGGTTCTGGCATAGCTACAGCTCTTATTTTGAGCAACATTTCTGTAGTTCTCAAGGAAGTCAACTCCGAATATCTTCTGAAGGGATTAAAATCAGTAGAAGGTTTTTTTTTCCTCTCCCACAGAAGTTGTTGAGATTCACAATGTTATATTCTTGTATAGTATGCTTTTAAATAGGAAGGACATAGTTCAGACAATCTTAATTAAATTGTTACCTGGTATGATTGATGAGAAGTAATTAGGTGTTGTCTAAACATTGTGACGCAAAAAATTATACCTGCCTATAGTTTGGAATTTTATTATCCAGAGACAAGTACATGATTATTTTCATTTTGTGCAACTTAAACATTACAGGATATTTTACTCTTAGATAAATGAAGTAATATTGTAACATTGGCCATTCATAGATAATCGTGGAGTTAATTGCAATATTTCCAACTTAATATATTGAGATATTTAGATTATAGGGGCAATACATGCAATCTATATGCCAACATTCCAGTTTATAGCAGTTAATCTTTTGAATGATCTATATTTCAACAAGGAAAAGAAATGACCCCCACTAAGATTTATGGTGTCTCTTAGAAATAAGGATGAAGTATCCATTAACAAGGTAGATAGGATGAGTCTTTCAATTCTTTATTTACCGGGATTTTTTTGCAGTCTTTTCATGAATAATACCATTGAAATGTTTTATGTGATAGAAACTTTGTGAATTTTCTGTTACAGCAAATGTTCGAGGCTTAGTAACAAAAGGAAAGTTGACACAAGATAAAGTGCAAAAAACCTTATCAATGCTTAAAGGTGTATTGGACTACTCAGAATTTAAAGATGTGGATATGGTCATAGAGATGGGTTGTCTCAAATCTCTTATGATGGTCAAATATGGAACTTTACATCTACAAACTGCTGGCATCACTAGTTTTTTCTTGTTAAATGGGATGTGGAGTTGTGGACAGTAGAATGCGTGTTATTCTGATAATTTTTACTCAATTTTTTATATTTTAAATTAGTGATGTTTACTCAATGCTTTCTATATATCCACTCTCTATCCTGTGTTTTTATGATAGTGAAATATCTTATGAATAAATGATCCAGATAATATGTATTGCTCACTTTTTCCTCTTTTGCAGGCTGTCATTGAGAGTGTTCCTTTAAAACAAAAAATATTTAGTGAGATTGAGAAGGCTTGCCCTGCCTATTGCATTTTAGCAACAAACACATCTACTATTGACCTCAACATAGTTGGGGAAAAGACAAGCTCTCAAGATCGCATTGTGGGGGCACATTTTTTCAGGTGACCTATTTCTTATGAAAGGCTATAATGAATAGACAAAACTAGGGATCAAATATCCGTATATACTATTGTCACCACTACTTAACAACATTTTATTCTGGCTTAAATCTTTTGTTTCAATGTGTTCTTAATATGTAATTCACAGTAGGTGCTTCCAAACTGGGATTAAGTGGAAGAGTGAAGATCGTACAGAAGAGAATCATAACACTGAGAATTTAGTCAAAGTATACTGAGATATTTATGAAAACAATATTAAATTGCAAAAGTTTAAGAAAAATACATTTAATGAATCTAAAGATTTCACTTCACAGTTTTCAAGTGAATAAATTTCAGTCATGAGTCTCCTTGCTAATTGTTAGCATAGTTAAATTTTAAATTTCTCTAATAGTTTAAACTTTTGCTATAAGTGGGAATTTATCATAATATTGTGTTCAAACCCTGCTCATCGCAATTCCCAACTTTAAAAGTACTCAGTTCCCACTAACATGAATTAAAATTTCAATAGTCATGATATGATTTAGGGTCTTGGACAAGTGTGACAAGAACCAGAAGAGATGTGAAACAACCACAACAAACCCTATCACGGTATAAGCTGGTGAACAAATGCGACTAAAGAATGCATCAGGAAACCCTTTCAATATCATGTATTTGGTTTGAAGACTCACACCTGAAGTGATTGTCTGGTTGCACTCAAGCAACCAAGTGATTAGCAAGATAGATTAGGTCCTTTTGAACAGGAAAGGGGAATATATGTTTTTCCAAATGATGTTGTATTCTTAAAGTAGATAGAATGTATTATAACTTGCAAGAGAGATGTGGTCCTATTATGGGTTAAAATCATAATCTGCCTTTTGCCATCATTATGAGTTCTGTTGTGTTAATTTTCTAATTGTGGCACTAATTTATCCTATAAAAATAAAATAAAAAACCTTATTTCTTCTACAAGTTGTTAGAATCAACAAGTACCTCATTGGATCATTAGGGGGGTTTTATTTTGGTTGGTTGGTTCTGGAGTTTATTCCTTCCATAGGAATGTCTGTTAACTGATGTAAGGTTCAGGTAATAATACCCTATGTTGAATTGTTAGTGGTTCAGCTTGGACCCTATGTTCTGAGATGTGCAAGTGTTTCAATCAATGAATCTAAAAACAAAAAAGAAACCATAGAGCTGTAAGGTACTTTTGTATTGTATTGATATCACTCTAACAATTGCAACACTTACAACATGATTGAGATACTAGATCTTCAACCGCAAGGAACAAGCAACACCAAACATTACATTAGTTTCAAGTGTAGTTAAAGTTAACGTGAAAATCACAACAAACTTAAATAGTTCAAATGAAAATGCAAGAATTATGAAATAATAAACAAAAGTATTAGTAAATTCCATAAGCCATTGAATGCACTACCAATTAAAAGTACATCAATTTCACCATTAGCAACATCCATCAATTTTGGATAACACAACGACATTTCCTTGATTCAAAATTGTCGACACAATCATGAACTCTATCACCTTCAAAATTGTTCTCCACACACACGGCCAAAAAGAAAATAAGAACGATAAAATGGAGTAAAACCCAAATTGATCCACCTTATTACTCATCCAACTGGTGAAGCTCAGCCTTCAACAGCTCAATCTTTAGCCCCATTGATCTCTGCAACTCCGCCCTTTGGCTCTCTGGCAACTTGGCCAATAGCCCTTCAAACATGTCACACTTCCTTCACAGCAGCCCGAGTGCACTCCGCTTTCTCATCAAAATACAGTCTCTTTGGACTCCACAGCTATCTCTATCTCCTCTCTGGCTTCAGCGAACTTGTGGTTGATCATAACCACCTCTTTGTTGCGGTCCAACTCCTCCACCAACTCATTAGACTCAAAACTATATTTCCTCAGGAGTTTAGGGTGAGCTCCTGTGAAGTGAGTGGGTGGTTTTGAGCAAGTTAGATGAGGTAAAAGATGGAGATTTGAGGTGGGTGTAGGTGTAATGGGGAACTTATAATTGGGTTTGGGAAAAGGGACCAAGTCTAGAATGAGTGGAAACGGAAGCATTGCAAGTGAATCAAGAGAAGATGAAGAATTCGGTCATAGAGATGGTTGAAAAGGGTGTCTGAGTCTGAGAAACAATTTGGATCCAAAGAAGTGCACACATTGTAGGCATAACAACCAAACTTTTGATTACTATTGGGATCTCCATGGCAAACCCCCTAGGTCTGCCAATCAGGCATTCACCCAGGACAAGCCCACTCCAGCATCAAAGCCCTCCTCTACTGTCTCAGACACAAAGTTGATCTCCATTTCCAAAGACAAGTATGCCCAATTGGTTGTTCATTAAAAGCATGTGGCATCTTCCTCCACAACCACCCTAGCTCACTCAGGTACTGCATCCCATTGTCTTTCCTCATCTACTTCCAATCCTTGGATACTTGATTTGGGTGCCACTAAGCATATGACTAATGCATCCACTCATCTCTCTAATTATCATCTTGCTATATCATCACACAGTATCGCCTTAGCCAATGGTTACTTAGCCAAAATTCATGGCTATGGCTCTACACAACTTAGTCCTGAGCGGATACATATTACTTGTTGTTTATGCAGATGACAGTCATTATTAGAGATTATTTTGATGGAATTATCAAATTGAAACCATTCTTGGAACAACACTTTCACACTAAAGATCTTGGAAAACTTTGCTACTTCATGGGCATTGAGGTGGTGAGATCTAAGCAAGGCATCAGTTTATCTCAGAGGAAATATGTAGCTCCCACCCATTTGATACTCCTATGGATCCAAATCAGAATCTCTTAAGAGAAAATAGAGAAATACTTTCAGATCATAGCAGATATCGTCACCTTGTTGGGAAATTCAATCATCTTATCATCACAAGGCTGAACATTTCATTTGCAGTTAGCGTCATAGGTCAGTTCCTAGAAGCCCCAAGAGTCCTCGCATTGGGATGCTGCTATTCGGATAGTTCAGTATCTGAAGGAAGTCTCCGATCAGGGCATGCACATTGGGCAGGATCACCTTTAAATAGAAGATCTACCATTGCACCTTTTTAGGAGGAAATCTTATGACATGGAAAAGTAAGAAGCAAAAATTAAGTTGTTTGATCAAGTGCAGAAGCTGAATACAGAGTGATGACACATACCACTAGTGAGCTGACATGGTTACAACATTTCCTTCAGAAGTAGGGCTGTAAATGAACCAAGCCATTCATAAACAGCTCGGGCTTGGCTCGATAAAAAGCTTGTTCATGTTTGTTTGTTTATAAATAAGTCAAGTGAGGCATGCCTTTATTTATGGACTGATCATGCTATTTTATCTAAATGTTATATCTTTTGGATGATTTAAAATGTTCTCTTTCATGCTGTTAAGTTTATTAACAGCGTGCTGTTGGTGGCAATGCATCAAGGTATCCAAATGATATTACTGTGTTAATTTACTCCAGTAGCACTCTTCTTTGAGTCAAACAGTTTGTGATGCCTTTTGTATACACTCTGTAACATGGCTTTTTTGTGAACAGTCCTGCTCATGTGATGCCTCTTCTGGAGATTGTAAGGACAGAGAAGACATCTGCTCAAGTAATCCTTGATCTCATGACAGTTGGGAAAATCATTAAGAAAGTTCCTGTTGTAGTGGGTAACTGCGCTGGCTTTGCAGTCAATCAGACATTTTTCCCATATTTGCAAGGTGCACATCTTCTGGTAAACTTAGGTGTGGACGTGTTCAGAATTGACAGGGCAATCAGCAGTTTTGGCCTCCCCATGGGTCCTTTCCAATATTCTTCTTTCCTTAACATTATACTTTGTGTTATATTGTTTCACATATATAATGTGCATGTGGTGATCATGTTGGCAGTGCTGTATTCTTCTTTTTCTTTAGGGCTGGGGCTGGGGTGGGGGTGGGGGAAATACCATGAGCAAATGTTCAACTTTTAATTTGGATATGGGAGCTCTTATAGAGGCTGAAGCTTCAAGTGACTGCTTCCTGGTTGGGCCTTAAAGCTCTTCATCCTCGCTACATGGAAAGTCTAAAAAAACAATCATTTTGAAATATGATGTTAATGTCCTTGTGTCGTTGATTTGCAGGCTTCAAGACGTAGCTGGATATGGAGTAGCCATGGCAGCTGGGAAAGTACTTGCTAATGCATTCTCTGATTGCTCATTTACGTCGCCATTGGTTGAACTTTTGCTGAAAAATGAAAGAAATGGTAACAAGGACTTCTGTAACCACACATATAAATCTTACTTATTGTTTCAAAGTTGCTAATGCTTTTCATGTTTTTTTTTTTTGAAGGTAAAAACAATGGGAAAGGATACTACATTTTTGAAAGGGGGAGCAAGCCGAAACCTGACCCATCCGTGCTACCAATTATTGAGGAGTCTAGATGGCTAACCAATATTATGCCCGGTGGAAAGGTACTATTAGTATACATCAGTATACAAACATTCCATTTGCATGAAATAGCATCATACTGCCTCAAGTTGTCATTGGCCCACTTGTGCTACTGTTAATCTTTGCATTCCTTGTAAGACATAATTACGATAATCTCTTCCTGAGGTTTGGTTGGAACTGCAACTAATGTGTTTGCGGGATTATTTTAATGCTGGCAGCCTATATCTGTTACTGACCAAGAAATAGTGGGGATGATACCAAGAAAGCAGGGGTGCGGCTCCAGAGCCGCTGCACCCGCACCGGACTCGTCCCGACATGGCGTCTGGTGTCCAAAGCACCGATTCGCCTCTTTTTCTTCTTTTTTTTCCGATTTGCGCCGATTCGGGACGAAACCGGCCGATTCGCTCCGATTCTGGTGGAAACGGGAGCCGAAACATCCGAAACGGTCCGATTTCAGCCGAAATGGCCGCTGGCTGCCAATCTTCTGCTTCATGTGGCCTTGTGAAAAAAAAAAGAGAGAGAGAAGGAAGAAGAAGATGAGAAGAAACAAAGAAATGGTTAGAACTTAGAAGAGGTGAGGAAGAAGAATAAAGGTATATAACAAAAGAATATAAATTAAGTAGGTGAGAAAGTCATTGTTTCACATGGGTGGGCTTGGGAATTGGAAAAGGAGTAAAGGAACCTTCTTGAAAGGTGGTTTTTTGTTTACAATTACCAAAGATATTGATTTTATTAAAAAAAAATCATAAATAATTGTTTTTTAATAATAAACTCTACCCCTTTATTTGAATTTTTTTATATAAAAAATTAAATTCACTATATAAAAATATTTTTAATAATTTTTTAATCGCCGCACCCACACCTTACTTTTTCAAAAATTGCCGAGTCTCTCACCCGCACCCACACCCGCACCCGAATCCGGAAACACACCTGTGCTTCATAGGATGATACTCTTTCCAGTGGTTAATGAGTCATGTTGTGTTTTAGATGAAGGGGTAGTTGTTCGAGCATCAGACCTTGACACTGCATCTGTTCTTGGAATGAGTTTTCCATCTTTCCGGTGAGTGACTTTATGGCTATTACCTTCTTCTTTCTAGTTGGACTTCTGAATAATTTCTCTTCATATTGCGAACTTTTCTAGATGCTCATTCCTAAAATATTTTCATTATATATACATCTTAGTCAGTCGATGTTTACATATTTTGCAGTACTATTTATCTCTGTATGCTCAGCCAAAGATGTATGTGTCACCAGTCTGCTCATTTTGAGTTCATCCATAGAATATCATAGTTATGTCCACTTAATATATTTTTCCTGGAGGCATCCCTGAATCATAATTTAGACTTTTTTTTGTGATTAATTATAAATTGCTGATTTGTCCTGTGGCAATAACTTGTATATATCTTGTATGTGTGATAAATTTATTGGTAAACCCAGCCATCTACTAAGGGTCTGTTTAGATAGAACTTATATTGCTGAAACTGAAAACTGAAAACTGAAAACACTGTAGCAAAAAATTTTTTAAATGTGTAAATAGTACCGTGGAACCCATTTTTAATGAAAAAGTTGCTGAAAAGTGATATTTGTGGGTCCGTAAACAGTGCATGAATGCACTGTTCACTGCTGAAAAGTCAACAAAATCAGCTGAAAAAAAAAAAAAAAAAAAAAAAAAACTGAAAACGCAAAACACAGGAAACGCAATCCAAACCGCACCTAAATCTGCAGACTTATAAAAATATGTTTACTACGTAAAGAGGGGCCATCTATGGATGGTTATTCTGGAAAAATGAGAATTGCATTGTCAGGAATAAGGATTTATAGATTACTACAAAATTCTTATCTAAAAAATGGGATATTGAGATATAATTGGTTGCATATAGCATTGTTAGATGTATTATATCGAATCATAAATATGGCATCTTACAACTCTTACATTGCCTTCGCTTAAAAATTAATTATCTAATAATCTTATGGCAATCATCTCTTTGTTCCAGTGGTGGTATTGTTTTTTGGGCAGATACAGTTGGGCCTAACCAAATTTATGCAAGTCTGAAGAAATGGTCAAAAATGTATGGAAATTTTTTTGAACCATCAAGGTTTTTGGAAGAAAGAGCAACAAGAGGCATCCCATTGGTAAGAGCCCTATTATCCTTCCTTTTCATTTAACCTTTGCTTCTTCACATCGACCAATTCAACTTTAAGAAACAGACTATTCTCTGCCTGATGGGAAGAGTTTAATTCACCCTGGCATTAATTTTGATGACTCATGGGTCAGGTTGTTTCATTGTGATTTAAAGTTACCTAGAATGGTTAATTGACGTTGAACAGGGGAAAAAATTTGTATGCTAATGATATTATCTTCCTGCAATGACAATATGTCGTTCTTAAGAGAATACAGACTTACAGAGCTTCTGGTTACAGTGGAGGAAAACTGATAAACTATTCCTCTCTCTCTCTCTCTCTCTCTTAATGACATTGTTGCCTTTTCTTGCAGAGTGCGCCTTCTTCACCATCTCCAACATCAAAGTCACGCTTGTGAGCAGTGGTTTTACATCCGCTCTGACCTGAAGCAAGCACACTGAGTATGAAGAAGAGAAATAAAGGAGTCTTTTATTTTTCGGGCTTGTAAATTTTTTACGGAAGTTTAGAAGTAATAAGACGTTGGTTTCCCAATGTGTTTGCTGTTTTCCACGACAGCAAACACATTGTCTTTCTTTAATAAAATTATTATTATTGTTCCTGGAATCAGGGTGAGATTTTCCTCATCTCTATTGTCATCATTCTCAACTGAACCATAACAAATCTCTTCCGTCCAATTAATCCTATTAGTTTAAAGAGAAACATCAGGTGAGGAGGAAGGCTCTGGTATTGTTTATCATTAGTTTCAAGTAAAATGCAAAGATACAGGTGAAGGAGGGTTTCTCGTTAGCTTGAAGTGGAATGTAGAGATACAGGTGAAGAGGATGACGCATGTTTGTGATGGAATTGTAATACTATTTGTAGCCATAATATGCTCAAAGTTTCCTTATCAAGAACACTTGGTTAAAATGTTGAACAATCCTTTCTACTGATTTGTTTGGTTGTTGGGAATTCAGGTGGTCTAAAACAATGCCACCTCAAAATGTAATTTATTTCAATTTACCCGCACCTTCAGCAACCTCCCTTGCAAACCCACAGCCCATACACCACAGTCCTTGGCAGTGGAGCCATCTGAAATTCTACTTAGAAACGTGACAGTTGCATCCTTCATAGATAGTCCAGATGGATTAATCTATAGATTTTATACTGCATGATTATATGCAGATTCTTCGACACCAACTAATTAACGTTCCAGTGAGTAATGAAACGAGGCCAAGTTAAAACTTCTATGAGATAAGGCTTTGTATTAACACAGTTGTATTAACACAGACAAAGGGGCAATATGTTTTATTTCGCTAATTTGCTGTAAATGCTAGAGTTTCGATTACTTTGAAGTGAAATGGAGCAAAACCCACAAAAGTTATGTCTAAATCTGAGAGACCCAAAATCTAGGAA
>JARYZH020001962.1:0-20237 GCA_030021035.2 Notholithocarpus densiflorus | reverse complement strand
TTCTTTTGTAATGTGTGCTTGAGTGGGCTCTCTGTTTTTTTTTTTTTAGAACTTTTCCTGGTGTTTGACTGAGGATGATGCTTGGTGTTCTCTGCTATCTTTATTTTTCCTAGTGTTTCCTTCCTTTGCCGTTTCTTGAGTAATGCTTGTTGTTTTTAATATTAGTATTCTATTAATCTATTTTCGTTTTTTTTTTTTTGATGAATTATTAATCTATTTTCGTTAAGTGTGAGACACTAGAGCATATTTATTGATATTTGTTGGCTTTGGGTGAGTTGATATCTCCCATAGTAAAGTAAATGGGATAGGAGAGGAGTAAAAAAGAGGTGACCTAGAGCATATTTATTGAGTAGGTACTAGTAGGCTAGTAGCCCCTAGCCAGTGTGTGATAAAGAAAGTTTTACAAGAAAATGAGAAGTATATATATGCTTATAAACAACAACAACAATTTCTCCATTATTAAAAATACTACAACAACAATACCATCAAAGTTTTAGTCCCAAGTTTTTGGGGGTCAATTATAAATTTTGAAAAGATTATTCAAGGTCAGTCATATATTTTTTCTTCTTCTCCATTCTACTTTATTTCAAAAGCATAATTTGTTACTCTCTAAATTAACACGTCATTTTTAACTACTTTTATTAATGTTATTTCTCCAAAATCAAAATTCAAGAACTCAAAAGGTAAAGGAAAATATTTATTCTTAAATAAACATTTACTTGAATTTTGCACTACATATATCAAATTATTTCTCCATTATAAGGTGCCGCACCATTCCCTTCCGGCTCTTGGCAGAGCAGGCAGTGAGCCTCGCAGCTAGAAAAGGCACTAAAATCTAATTATTCTCTTGTTTGCATTCAGGTCTTTGGAGATAGAAATTTCGGGCTTTTGTCATGCGATTGAATTTGCAATAGATTTGGAAAATTAGAGAAATGAAGATAGATTGTCATTCTCAAAGCGTATTGAAGGAGATCACTACACAAGCAAACACCATGCCATGATAAATCTCGGTCACCTTTAGCATGGTATAAAGATTCTACTGTGTGGTCTTAGACATGTAAAATTCGAATATTTTTTGGGTGGAAGGATTAGCTAAAGAGTCTCAATATCATAATGATATAGTTTACAGGGTGGAAGATATACCCCCATGTATTTCAAATATTTTACTCATCATTGTTGTACAACACTTACAAGTTATAATTAAATTACACTTTATATATATATATAAATAAATAAAATTACATATTTGTTTGTTTTTCAAAAGAGAAAAAAAAATCTCATTGCTATGCTTACAAAAAGGACACAATGGAGCAATTTGACATCACTAATATTATTTTTATTATTTCTAGAGAGAAGAGATGAATTTTTCATTTTTATTCTCGTGGTTTGTTTTGTTCATTGTAGATAAAAACTAAAGTCATCTTTTGGCCTTAAAGTTTGAGGTTTTTTTTTTTTTTTTTTTTTTTGGCTTTTTACATTTCAAAATTTTTTTTTTGCCATTCATATTGATTGATTTTGTTTTCATATTAGCACTGCCATTCATTTCTGTTAATTATTTTACAGTTAAGTGCCAAATGAGTAATGTTTATTGAACCACATCACAAATGATTAAGTGCCATGAATCCATGAATCAATCTATGCTTGCCTAGGTGTTTAGTTAATCTCTCCTCTCTTTTGCATGATGAGACTATGGAATGCGCATGAGTAAAATTGGTGAATATATATAAATAAATGGACATATATGATGGAATCAATGGGCTTGCATGGATGATGAGGTTAGTTATAAACACTTGTAAGGGTGCATGTGTAGTTAATTTTAGCCTATAACCTTAATTGCTTGAATTGAATTTACTTTCATTGTAATTTATATTTATGTGTTAAAATGGGTATTGGTTTCGCATACTAATTTTAGTTAGTGATGTGAATTCCTGTTATCACATATCAATAAGGCTTGATCCAATAGAACTTCTAGAAAATATTTTCAAGTTGTTTCCTAAAATTAAACATTGTTTTCAAAATAATACGTACTTTTAAGCTTGTGTTTCTAAAAGGATATAATTTAGTTACAAAATTGGTTGTAACCTAAAACTACAATCTTACTAAAAAAATAAACATTACTACATATTTTGAAAATCTAACCGTTGAATTGTGTGTTTTTTATGCTTTTAATACACATGTCAAATTTTGTGTCAATCGAAAATTATTTGCTATATGATTTATAAGTTTATATTATATGCATAATTTTAAACTACAAAAACTTGCAATTTAAATAATTTATTGATGACATAACTATTGATATTTAATTTTCTAGAAATTTTGTAAGCATGGAAGATATAAGAAGAATATGTAATCTAATGATGTATTTGTCAAAATTCACATCCATTAAAAAGATATTGAGTAAGGTTGTAGCTTAAGGCTACAACCAATTTTGTTGTTAAACTTTGTCATTTCAAAAATGTTTTCAAGATAAACCATAATTCCATATTGTTTTCCAAAAGTGCTTTTCAAAAAGTGAGTTGTTTTTTCAAAGAAAATCAAAGAAACCCATTATTTTCAAAAAAAAAAAAAATTTTCTAAAACTTTTGGGATTTTCCGTTCCTAGAAAAATGCTTCTCCAAAAACATATGGAATTTCCTAGTGAAAAATACCTTTTCAAAAACCAATGGATTCTTCCTCTTGAAAGTGGTTTTCCAAAACACATGGAATATTCCTCTTGAAAACTACCTTCTAAAAAGCCCATGAAATTTTCATCATTGAAAATGATTTTCCAAAAAATCCACGGAATTTTTCTCTTGTAAACTACTCTGCAAAACTTATACAATTTTCATCATCGAAAACAATTTAAAGAAAAATCATGGGATTTTTCATCTGGTAAGCTAATTCCTAAAAAATCCATAAGAAATGGAATTTTCTGCAACTCTTAAAAATGGTTTCCTTAGAAAAATTGGCTTCCCTAAAATGCATCATTTGAAAACAAGATTTCGTCTTTGAATCTCCTGGGATTTCCCATTCTTTCGACTTTTTGCTCTTAGTGCATTTATATTTTCAATTTTAGTTAAATAATTTTCAACTTATGGATAATTTGGTAAATATTTTGAAAATAAGAATGTATGTTTGCTTGAGGCCCAAAGGTTAAAAACACTCAAGTCCAAGGGTTTACAACACCCAAAGGCTTTAAAAAGGCGGAGGGGGCGGATTGAACCCTAGGTGTCTTGGAAATACTAGAAGGTGCTAATTAGTTGAGTTGCAAGACTCTTGGCTCACTTGTTGCAGCATTGCTATTGGCTCTTAGTGCATTTATTTTTTTCAATTTTAATTAAACAATTTTCAAGTTATGGATAATTTTGTTAGTGTCTTGTATTTACTTTTCCATTGGATTGTATTACTGTATTGTTATGGTTTTTGACTAAATTCCCAAACAATTCCATTGGATTGTTTTTATTTGTCCATGTAACAAATAATTCTATATCGAAATTCCTAAATGTTAAGTAAGTATCCAATTTTTTACAAAATAAAAGAAATTTGGGGTTTTTTTGTTTCAATATTCTAATTTTATTATACTAAAAAAAAGAAAAGGAGAAGAATGAATTTTCATGCCCAAAATAACTAGCTAAATATTATATAAATGGGTTTAGGCTTCAAACGTGATTTTCATGCCCAAGAATGAATTTTATTTTTTTTAGTGTCTAATTTTTTCTTCAGTGATCCAATTGTGATTCATAACTTTGTATCTATATATCATTGTGATTCATAAATAGTCATCCAATTGTTGGTTTCAATGATATTTGTATTTTCAAATTTTAATTAAATAAATTTTAAATTATGAAAATTTTATAATTTTTTTATTTCATTTTGGATTGTTATTATAGTTTTTGAAGAAATTTTGTTTAGGTAAAAAATAATTTATATAATGCATTTTAAGTAATTTTATAATTTGAAGGAAAAGAATACATATGGCTGACCCTAAAGTTGAGACTGATTTTGTTGTTGTTGTATATATTGAATATACTAAACTTTGAATTTTTTAATAATATGAGATGAATATGCAACCTTTTTATTATCAATAGTCATTGCAAAACATTGTGTAATATATAACAAAATATGAATAAAGATAGAAAACAAACATATAATGAAATATATGTTTATAGAAAAGAACATATAATGAAATATATGTTTATAAAATTCACACTAATGGTAATTAAATATAGTAAAATGGTATGTAATAGACTATGTTTACGTTCAACCTATTTCTTCCTCCTAAACACCTTAGGTAATATTTTTGTTTTATATATATATCATCTCTTCGTATGTATAGCTTAGTAGATTTCTATGATTTTGATGATAAAATACCAAATACAGAGACATCATCATTGATTTAAGTATATGTAAAGCAAATAATAAAACAATGGAAATAACTTTTTTTTTTTTTTTTTGATAAGAATGCTGTAACTTTATTAATCGGTGTCAATGGACAATACATCTTGAGTCAAAGTGGACTCAATGGGAATGGAGTATCCTCAATCCAAGTTACAAATGTTTCTAGCTTTTTGTCATAGTGTGCCAAGATGTGGGCGGGTTTGTTAATGGAAATAACTTTGTTTGCAGCTTTGTTGCACATGCTGACAATGACACCTTTTATAGTTTGAAAGGTTATAGTTCAACATTAATTATCCAATAAAAATTTCCATTCCTGTGGAATAGGGCAAGACAGTTTCTATTCCAACAAAATAATACATGATATAGATTTCTAAGAACAGAAGCTACTTAAGTTAACTCTAATGGAGGGTATTGTAAAACTAAAAATGAAAATAAAACAACTAAATTCATCATAACTGTTTTCTGGGCAAGTCATTTTATTGGAATCAAATCAGCCGTGAAGACAACCAAAGAGACATTGAATATTATTTAGGGGAAATTACCTCTTTTGTCCTTATATTTTGGCTATGTTTTCAATATGGTCCTTAAGTTTTTATACTTTATCTCTGGTCCCTATATTTTTAAATTAACATTTATTTTAATCCCTATCTTACTCTCACTTAAGGACCAAAATGATAGCAAATTTATAAATAAGTATTAAATGAAATTATATAAACTTGAGGAACAAATTGATAGTACCCCAAAATATAGGGACTAAAAAGCTAATTACGCATATTATTTATTTTGTACATAAGTATAAACATATGTTATTTCTCTTTATATATCCAAAGGTGAATAAACATTTATAAGGTGGCTTAGAAAGAGGAATAAAAGTTTCATATGAAATAATAATAATAATAATAATAATAATAATAAAAAAAGCATTTCAACTTAACCTAAAATTGTTTTATGTTTTCTTTGGTGTTCATTGAAGTCAACTATATAATTATGAGAGACCACTTGAGAAGTGGTAACGTTTGGAACTTGACTAACCTCAGATAGGAAAAAAAAAACCGTTTGAATTTTTTTTTTTTAAAGAATAATTTTGAATTTGACAATACTAAAGAGCACCCACAGTAGATGTGGGATATGTGCCAAATGCTAAATATTTGGCACATATCCCACACCAAATACAAAAAATAGTCCTCTAGTAGATGTTGTATATGTTTACCACATATACCATTTTGTGTCCGTACCATTGCAAATTTGCAATGGTACGGACAGATGTGGTAAACCAAATATTTGTATTTGAATGTATTTGAATGTATTTTAATGTGTAGTAAATATTATTTTAATGTGTAGTAAATATTATTTTAATGTATAGAATTGAATTATAAAACATCTGATAAATGAGATGTTGTAAAATGATGTGGTAAAATAATAAAGTAGGCATTTGGTGTGGCAAAATGGCATAATTTTTGCACGATCTGCTACGGATGCTCTAAGAGAGGGAGAGTTATACATACATACATATATATATATATATATATATATATATATATATAACGAAGAGAGAGAGAGAGAGAGATTTTTTTTTAATTATTTTTTTATAATTTGAATTTGGCAAAGAAACATGGAGAGGCAAAAATGTGGTTAGAAAAAACTGTTATAATTTTTTGAAAACTTATCTAAAATTTAGGTGTTTTTAAATTGATAATTTTACATATATAACCATATTATTTAAACTTCTTAAGCAATTGAATTTAAGAGTAGTTTGGACATATAAAAGTAGGAGTTCAAATAGGTGAAGCCCTTTAAATAGTAGTATAAAATACAAAGACAAGAGAAAGGTAAATATGTTTTTAATGTTTGAAATGTATATGCTAAACCTTGATTGTACTTTGGAAGAACATATATTTAGAGCAGTGGCAGAGCCAATTTTTTTTTAAGGAGGGCCAAGCTATAAATATATATATATATATATAAATATTTATATAAAGAAGATTTAGAAAGTTAGTTACCTGATCTCTCAATTCCCTAGATCACTCATAAGCTTTACTTTTTTTTTTTTTTTTGAGAGAGTTTTAACCTATGGCTTTCGCTCCTGATAATAGCTCTCTATCATTAGACCAAACCAATCAGTTCTTGGTGTATGCGGAGATTGAACCCCAAGTCTCTTATTCAACCATTAGAGACTTTACCAGTTGAGCTAACTGGAACCCATGAAAAATTTTGGCTCTGCCACTACTCTAAATATATGTTCTTAAAGTACAATCAAGGTTTAACATATACCTTTCAAAAATTAAAAACATATTAACCTTTCTCTTGTCTTTAGTATTCTATACTACTATTTAAGGAGTTTCTTCTATTTGGACTCCTACTTTTGTATGCCCAAACTACCCTCAAATTCAATTGTTTAAGAAGTTTAAATAATATGGTTATGACCCTAAGCTTTACTTAACATTACCTTGAACAAATAAATAAATAAGGGTATACAAGTAATTAAAATTTAATTAATAGTTCAATGAAAAAAAAAAAAAAACTACTCCCCAGTTAGTTTTTTCAAATCATGTTCTCCTCCCTAGCCATAAAAAAATAGGCCCCACAACTATGTGCAATGCCAAAAATTTCAAAACATCCGAATTGAAAAAAAAGAATTAAAGGCAAACAACAACAGCAACGTTTGATCATTGATGAGTTTCCACTCCTAACAACAGCGAAGCGTGTATAGTGAGAATACACACACACATATACACATATATATATATATATATATTTAATATTGCTTATACATGAAGAGCGTTTGTATTTTTGATTTAACAGATGATATTTTCTTATGTAAACAAAAATATTTAAATCAAGGAATAAGACTTTACTTCTTTGCAAAGCAAAAGAAAAAGGAAAAGTAAGTCTCTTGACATATCTCAATAAAAATAAAACATAATTTAAATTACGTATGATATACATTAAATACACTTTAGTTTAAAGAGTTATATACAATATAAGAGTAATTAGAGGGAACAAAAAAATCCATTCAATTGTGAAAGCTCGATAGTGTAAAACACTATAGCTTGTTTAGACTCCCAAATTAAAATTACGGCTTGAATAATTTTAATCTAAACACACTTAATGTGGAATATATGTGATTAGCAAATTAATTAATCGAAACATTCAACAATTGCATGGATGAACAAATAGATGCAATGCTAAAAGATAAAGGGCAGTAGGGGAATGAGACTCAAACCCAAGATAACATGGCAATGTGTTATTGAAGAGGAAAACTGAAGAACTCGGTGTAAAAATCTCTCCGCGGCTCTCAAAGCCGAAATGATTTACTAGTTTCCTGAACCTTGCAATTTCACTCGATTGCACTGCAAAGCCTCACTAGTTTATTTTGGTAAGGATCTAATACTTCTCAAGCTCCAAATCACTCTCAACACTTTGAATATGTGTGTGTTGTGTTTGGGTACAAATCTCATCTCAAGATATGACAATAAGATAGGGAAGGAGAAGAGACTACAATGATTTATTTCTTGAGGATGAGTAGCTCTCTTTAACAAGGTGGGTGTTGTAGAAACTTTTCTAGGGTTTTCTTTTGAATAGCCTTCTTACAATTTTGTGAGCAATGAGAGTATATATAGTATGTGTGAAGGGTATAATCAATTTGAATATATTATCACTTTTGAGTTTAATCAATTTGAATAATTTGTAATGTATTTTCACTTTTGAGTTTAATCAATTTGAATATGTATGCTATAAACACATACTAGTGTGATTTATTTAGTTAGCATGCTAAATATTATTACATAAGTGATGATAAATTAGTCATTAGTTGAATACATTTAAAATTTATAATGAATATACCTTCTATATATGTATGTATATATATATATAATTTTTTTTTTTTTAATTTCATTAAGTGTTGGTGTATTTTACGATACACGAAACAGAAAAATAAAAAATTAATTTATAATGTGATTCACGTTTTGACAACTATGGATATAATCATATTGTACATGGTTAGGTTATTTTGTGATTAGGAAGACTCATGCAATGAAAGGAAAAATCTGTGTTGGTAACCTGCACGACACTAACAAACACCATGAAATAAACAATAGCCCCAAAAAGATAGCCTAAAATCACTCCGATGATCAAATTAGAGTCTCACAAGGGTGAAAATAGTTTGCTAAAAGTGTTTGGGTTGAGAATGCATGTTTGGATGATATGCGAAGGGTTATTTTTATATTTACAATTACCCACATTTCTCGCTCAAATGTGTCATCACTTAATTTGTGCTTTTGGTGGATTTAACATTAATTAGTCTGTTTTGTTGGTCTAAAATGTATGCCTAAACTAAATTAAATTAATTAATGGAATTTGCCCTCTCACTTTTTTACTTTTACTCTTTTTAACAACCATTTCTTTTTCGTCCTTCCTTTGGTATTTGGTTTTGTAGTAGTACCTGTGATTTTCTTCACCTCTCAACTCAATACATGCAACTTCCAGTTCTTCCAAATTTAAAATTGGGCCTCTCAAAGTTAGGCTGCCCACATTACTTTAAATTGGGCCTTATCGAAGTTGAACTTGAGGCCATCAAATTTGCCTAATCGAACCATCAAACTTGTCAAATATTATTCTTGAAGGGGATGCTGCAAATGTTCTGAAAGAAAATGAAGAAAAGCCTTATTGGGTCAACTCCTCAGTCATTGAATAGATATAAAGCCTTTGTTAGGAAAACTTAGCAGCTAGTCTATCTCTCTTATATATAGGACCGTAAATTCTCTAGCTCACAATTGGGCCTTTAGTAGAAGTTTGGGCCAGCATCCATCTCTGACTTGTTGAATTGGATTTTTGTTCCAGATTACAGAGATGGATAAGGGCCCTTCTTCCTTCTTCCTTCTTCCTCTTTTTATTTATTTATTTTATATCCCTATTTCCTGTTGCCTTTGCTCTGCTTAATATGTGTGCATCCCTCTTCTTTGTTGTTTAATGAAAGAGGTAATATTCAGGGGGAAAAAAAAAAAAATCAAACTTTAATTGGGCATATCAAATATAGGCTTTCCAAATCTTGGAGTTTGCGAGATAAGTATCTTTTTATTTTATTTTTTTATTTTTATAAATGCGAGAATAGAATTCATTGGCTATCTTTTTTCTTAGAAGCAAGTTACTTTTCATCGTGATGAGTTAAACCCTACACTAGATGGCCTTGCCAACCCTAGTACTAATGTGTTATGCAGACATGAACCTAAGCGCTAAAGCAAGGCGGACGAGGTGTCAGTGATGTAACAAGCTGAGAAATGTATTACAACATATATAAGTTAAATATCAAATTTGTAATTTTGTTATTTTAAAGAATATGTACTTTTGTCGTTTTATCAAGCTAAATTGCTTTGTCAGTTTCTTCAACAAAGTCAAAAACTTTCTTGAAGGTGAAGAATTCCCATCCATACTCGAGATTATAGTCATTTAGTTGTATTTGAAAAAAAAATTCTTTTCCATTCAAATTTTCTATTTGCACAGGTAGGATGATTTCTTTGGGCACCTAACAAAATACAAATTGTACATAGAAGTAATAAAAACAAAGGAAAATATTTAGATGAAACAATTAAACCAAACATAAAACCAAGTTTGATATAACCAAGAAACTTAAATATGCAATCACATTCCAATTTCAAATTCTTTTTAGAAACATATTACCAATAAATAAGCAAGAAACAGTACAAAATAAAGGAGAAGACTGGTAAATACCTGGCTGTTCTTGTCTAGCATTCATATTAAGATTCTTACACAGATAATTAAGGATCCATAGTTCCAAATAACCCAGATAACAGAATGCCAAATCCCCATATGCAAAACAATAAGAATCCAATTTTCAGCCAACATTCAAGAAACATTAATAGAAGAGAACAAATTGAATAAACCAACTGCAACCAGAAAATAACTACAAAAGTAGAGAAAAAAGTACAACAAAAGCATTCAGAACATGAAAATCATCCAAGTCACAATTGGGAATGGCCAAACACTTCCTAGCAATATGAAGGAAACAATGTCAAAGGAATTCAAATTAAGATCATCTAAGGCAAGAAATTGGTTTTATCATAGGTGCAGAAAAGTACTTAATACAGAAAGTTATTTAAAACAGTGTAGATTTTTTGAAATAGTGCAAAGCAGTACAGATTTTTATGAAACAATGCAGTGCAAATTTTGGTTGTAAAAAGTGTAGATTTTAGATGTAAAACAATGCAGATTTTATGCTAAAAATTCCAGAAATTTTAAATCAATCCAAACAAATAAAGAGAGGAATAAAAATTCTCACTTTGGTTAACAATAATATCATTCTTTAGCTTCATGGAACATAGGAACAAACTACAAATTTTTTACTAATTTATTGCTATTGCAAAGTTTCTGAGAAATAGTTTGGTACTAATCAGTTGCTCTAATGGCTTGACGTATACAAATTTTTTACTAAAATATTAAAACTTTGAGCCTTTCAATACTATTAAACATGTACAGAAAAATCAAATCTGGATGAACGAAACGAAATCACTTACTATCTCTAAAAAATTAGAAATTTTCAACCAACACAAACAAACCCACATTGCTCCTTTTATAGAACTTGACATACGAAATAGAAAATTGGTTTTATCATAGGTGCAGAAAAGGTCTTAATACAGAAAGTTATTCAAAACAGAGCAGATTTTATGAAATAGTGCAATGCAGATTTTTATGAAACAGTGTGCAGTGTAGATTTTTGTGACAATTTATCAAACAAACATCATGCATTATTGTTGCAACCATTCCCTATATATAATGTGATCAAAGAACTAACTTATTGTCAAAAGAACTACTTAGAATTTCAACAATAATAGAATACCATAATACCTCCAAAACATAGTCAAATAAAAATTTCAACAATAACTGACTTTAATCAAGAGTATAGTCGAAACAAACAACACAATAGTTACCGTTCCAAAACCAAAAAAAAAAAAAAAATGCCATTTCCAATTCTTTCAAAATCATCTATGTTTGTATGTGTAATCATAAGGATATGTTTTGAAAATTACATTACTTACACATTGAAAAAATAATAAACTAATCTAAAACTCATATCCAGGAGATGCATAGACATGGGTATAAACAATTAAACAGAGATTTTCTTACATGGGTATAGACAATTAAACCATTCACCTCAGAAACTTCATAAAAATCTGGGTTGGGCGTGACTTCGAGCAAATCCATCTGTGGGCTAGGTTGGGTGTGCCTATCCGCCCATCTGATCGAGAATCTCAAATCTGTTTAGCCTTGCTATCATCTACTAGTCATCCCTTTCATTCAATCTAATGGAAACTGAATCATAAATATGATGGGGGCAATGAGGAAAGATTTTGAAGGAGATGGTCAGATTTGGGGGAGGCATCGATGAAGGGGATGGTTAGATTTGGGGAGGCATCGATGGGGTAGAAAAGAGAGAGGATAGGGATAAATAATTATCGGGTTTGATTTTTAGAGTTGGGTTTTGGGGGAAGGAGATAGTAGAGAAGAGATGTGTTTTGAGTTTTTGATTTTTAGAGTAATTGGGGAGAATCTCTAGTTATCAGGTTTTATCTTTTTTTTTTTTTTTTTTAGCTGGAATTTTTGGGTTAGAATTATTTTTTTTAATTTTTTTTTAATATGGCTGATGTGGAAAAGTGTGGGAGCTCTAGCCTCTAAATCCTACCTGGCAACCTTTAAGGAAGTAAAAAAGAATCCAAATATTGGTTTGAAGCTTCGGTTTTATAGTATACTAGTCGTTAACTCGTGTGATGCACGAGAAAACTATTTATTTAATATTTTTTATTAGATATGAATGTTTTGCAAATGTAACTTTTGTAAGAAAATTTAAAAAATTCTTTGTTTCTTCCTCTTGGATTGCACATTAGGATTCTAATCTAAAAAATTATTATCCTCAATATGAAAAATTAAAAAAAAAATGTTTCAATAGATGCAATGTTTTAAACATAATGATTAACTTAATTTTTCTAGCATAATTCTCCCAAACATGTAATTTTCTAAGTAGTAATAGCTTCATCATCACCTTCAACAACATGAGCAATCACATCCCCTACCCTAAGATCCAATGTCAAAAGCATTTTCCCTAGGGCCAAATGTAGCCATAGCATGACTTTTAGTCTACATTATAATAATAATATAGCGAGTCTATTCAACAACCAAAACAATAGAAACCAATACAAAAGATTTGTTAACAGTGTACGTCAATTGCAAAATCACTGATCAAATAATTAAAGTATGTGAATTGGATCCTCAACAGCAGCAACAGTGCAACACTGCTGTATTTACTATTTATATAAAGAGAACAATACAAAATCTCACCAATAAATATGAAACAATTATGAAGTTATTTAGACACTTTATTCAAATGGTATGAATGCTAATATATAAAAAAGCCTAATATATATAAAAAAGCTTTTAAACCACAGTTTTAATTAACAAAACAAAAAATAGACTAAATTCACAAAACAAAAATAATGTTTGTTCTTTATAAGAAAAAACCAAAGAAAAAAACTAAAAAATAGAAACCTAACAATTGATAAAGGAACGAATATAAATCTTTATTTAACAATTGCATAAACAATTAACTAAATTTCATGCAACAGTGTTTTTCTAAATTTAAGGAGTACTGTTTGTTCCTTTGTTTAATTGACTAAATTTCAGGAATACTTATAAAATGAAAGCTGAACATAATACCAGTAATAAAATAAAAGCTGAATATTAAATCATAAAAGAAGTCTTTGTCAACGAAATCATTTGCACAACAATGGCAAGGAGAAAGAAAAAGAAAAAATCATTTGCACAACAATGGCCAGCTTGCTGACTTCATTGCTTGCAATGGGCCTAGCAATTAACCATCTACTAAAGCCTAAATTAATGGAATTTACCCTCCACTTTTTTCACTTTTATCCTTGAAACAACCATTTCTCTTTTGTCCTTTCTTTGGTATTTGGTTTTGTAGTTGTGCCTACGATTTTCTTTTCACCTCTGAACTTAGCACATCTCTGCTCATGAAATTTCCGGTTCTTCCAAATTTACAATTGGGCCTGGCAAAGTTCGGCTCTCCACATTACTTTAAATTGGGCTTCTCGAATTTAAAAACTTGAGTGTGTCAAAAGTCGACTAATCAAACCATCAAGAAACTTAAATTAGGATATCCAAACCCAGGAGTTTGTGAAATTAGTTTTTGTTCGGGTTATATTTTCTATGTAATTGGTTAATCATTTGACAAAACGCACTTTGCTTGTAATTGGGTAGATTTAAGTTAGGTTTAATGTATCAAGAAATATGTTGTTCAAACATATCAAGTGGTTTTGTTAAAGACATGAAGGTTGATTCAAGAAACAAGTGAAGAAAAACTGTTTCATTTAGTCTTGACACAAGCTCAATAGATGTTGCTATCAAGTATTAATGGAGAAGCTCGACATAAGCTCGATCTATCGATATCTACGATTTCAGAATTTCTAGATCTGAAATTCGGCCTATGATGACTTGGATGATTAGGGTTTCTTTTCTTACAACCCTAGTCATATATATGGCTTATTTTAAAAGTCATTAAGTACGAAAACAGAGATCCAGAACTCATATACTCTGTGTGATGTTACTAAGTTTATACGCGTTAGGGTTTTGTAACCAAGTGCTTCATGATCTTCATTGTTGATGAAGTGAAGAACTTTGTAGTCAATAACAATTAATCAAGTTGCTGGAGTTAGTCACGTACTGGGATCCGTGCAAAGGAGTTAGTCACAGATTGGAGATTTGTAAAACAAAAGAAAGAAGGCTGGAGTTAGTCACAGATTGGAGATTTGTGAAACAAAAGAAAGAAGGCTACTACAAGATCAAGTCCAATTGGGTATTGGAGCGAAGGTTCAACTGTAGGTTGGTATTTTGGGATAGACCAGGATAGTGGTAAGATTCCTTATACTTGTAATCGCTTGATTATTGATTAATGAATTCTTGGGAGTGGTGACCTTAAATTCACTCGGTAGGGTTTTTGCCATGCGAGGAGGTTTTCCTCACTTGTCAACAAATCACCCTGTCAATTTATTTTCTGTTGCATTTAGTTTATTTGATGATTTGTTAGTGCTTCCATGATTGGCATGTAATTTGACCTAATTAATCAACTTGGGTAATTGAATTAATTAACTGGGGTTAATCTATCTTAACCCAACAGTTCACTGTGTGTACATTAAAAATACAAAAGGAGGAGGGGTAATTTTTGCTATATAAAGTATCAGCTTGTAACCCATGCATATGCATGGATGCATTTAATTTAGGAATCACAAACTTTTCCACAACTTTGCCACAATTTTGCTACGTGGCTACTCGTGAGTGGTGGAAATAAAATAGTAGGTCCATGTGGGTCTATGATTTCACTACTCATGAAATAAAATAAAAAGATAATTTTTGGGCCTCTGACATCAAACCAAAATCAATTAATTAAACCTGGAATGTCTTCCTTGAAAATATAAAACAATATCAATTGATTTTTTTATTTTAAATTTTATAAGATATCAGTTGATTAAGTTACAACTAATTCACTTTTTTACAATAAAGATCATTGAATAAACACATTAGAAATCCAACGTAGAGATGCATTGATGTGTTGATACATGCATTTATAGGGAAGTAAATCATTATCAAACTAATTAGCATAGTTTGAGTTAGCTTAATTGAAATGGAGATAGGGACTCAATATTTGGGTTGCAAAGTCACAAGTCACAACGTCAACAAATTGTGAAAAATGTTGTGACAAAAATTGTAATCGGAGAAAGAATTGATTTAAATGAGGGGCTCACTAGGCTTAATCTTTTCCATTATTAATTATAAGTTTCTAGAGTGAACAACTTGGGCACATGCATGATTAACCTAATAACCACTAGTTTGTTTTTGTCAAACTTATTATCATAGCCCATGTTAAGCTTCAGCACTATTTGGAAGAACGTATGTCTTGTCTCCATACGTTCTCCGATCCAAATAATATAGCTAGGGTTTAATTTTTGACTTTAATATTTTTAATAAAAGATTGAAACCAAACTGGGAAAAAGAACGATTTAGACCGTTCTTGCTCAACCACATACTTTCAAGAAAATACAAAAGTTGAAGATGAACATAATGACTTACTCTCTGCCTTTCTATCAAAATATTAATTAAAATACTACGAAAATTAACAATGAGTTCCTAGATATCAATTAATCACTACTTCATTCTGTCAAACTTAACATATAGTCTGCATTATTCTTAAGAATCAATCAATGGAAGAACCTATGTTTTGTCCTCATATGTTCTCCAAATATAATTAGGGTTTAACTTTAACTTCAATATTTTTAACAAATTAAAGATGGAAACTAAAATGAAAAAGGAAAAAAAAAAAGGTCGTTCTTGTTCAACCACAAGTACTTTCAATAGAACACAAGAGTTTAAGATGAACCTGGTGACTTGGTTTCCGCGTTGCTATCAAATAATGAATTAAAATACCAGAAAAACAAGGAGCACCTAGTCTTAGATATCAATTAACATAGTACGCATCATTATTTGGAAGAACGTATGTTCCCCATATTTTCTAGGTTTTAACTTTAACTTCAATATTTTTAACAACAGATGGAAACCAAAATGGGAAAAAGAACAACTTGGTTAGATAATATTTGACCGTTCTTGCTTAGTCACATATTATTTTCAAGAAAAGTACAGAAGTTGAAGATGAACATTTGTAACGAGGTGCTAGCTTTCTGCCTTGCTATCGTATATTAATGAAAATATACTAAGAAAATAATGACCTTCTAACAACATTGTTGTTGGACTTGATTGTCACTGTTTTATTGTCGAAGCACATGCGATTTGAAAGAGACTAGAGAATCAGAGATCGATCAAGCTCATGTAGTTTTTTTTTTTTTTTTTTCACATTTAACAACGTTCACATATCGTTTGGACATGAAACATTTCACGTCCTAGAATATGAAACTATACTTAGCCTTATTTTTAATCAAAAGCATAGGGCAGAGAGAGCAACATCAACAAGTTTTATGCACCGGCCGGACATTTTCCAGTACTCATCTTATGGATTTCACCAGTGCATTTTGAAGGGGCAGAAGGTGGGACGGGACCTTTATATTTAAGTGAAACATGAACTTCGTTACCATGAACCCTCGGATCATGACCAGCACTCATCTCATGGTTCCCCACCATGTTTAGATTAAGAGGGCGAGCTTGGGATCTAAAAAACAAAAGCAATATGATCAGTTTGAGCCACACACAAAATCTCAACCTATCCATGAATTTTCACTCTCTCTAGCTTGATTTCAAAAGCAATATCAGTGTGAAGTATATATAACTATTTTTATGCGCAAGGAAATATATATAACTATATATATATAAGGTGTAGAGCAAAAAATGAAGTGTGTTGCGTTAGTTTGGTGGGTTTTATAGAGATGAAAAAACTAGCTTCCGGATGATGCCATGTCAGGTGAGGCCCAATTGATGGCAGACCCAATTGGATTATATTAATATATATATATATATTTATATATATATATATTTTGTCGGTGGAATGTTTGTCAAAGTATGGGACAAGGTTAATTAACCACAGACCCTAGAGATACTCGGAAATGAAATGGGCGTCTCGGGGTTGGAGCAATGCTACATGCACAAAAAAATTGACAATATTTTTTATACATGCTGGTGTGACAAGTTTGTACAAGTTCTAATCTATGCCAACAATTGATATTATATTTTTACCTATTACTTATAATCTACCACATCAACATGTATCAAATTTGTTATCAATTTTTTTTTTGTGCATATGTACTTTCTCGTGTGGGTTGAGTGTCCTTCATGTTAGTGGAGTTACTCCACAAAAGAAGACTAAAACCAATTTTTAGGGAAGTAATGCTAAGTACAACATTTTCATAACAAATCCTAGCTAGATGATAAGTCGTTATTGGTTCTAATATGAGTTCAATACTGAATTTACTTTTTTATTCATCAATAATAGCATACAACATAGGATTTGTTGTGAAATTATTATAGATGCAAAATCTCATTTTTAGGATGGTAGTTTATACAATCTTTCACAAGTTACTTTTTTTTATAAGATTTTCACGAGTTACTTGATAGTGGTAAGTCATGGTGATAGATGAAAACATAATGAAAATGATGGGCTTATATTTCATATATACAATCATAACCTATCTTTTTGAAGTCTTATTATTTGTTAAAAAAAAAAAAAAAAAAAAAAAAATCTTTTGAGTTGATGGTAAAAAAAGGGTCATGATAATGAGTGTTTTTGTGTATCAGATAAAGCTAAATTTTATAATGCAATTGGTTGACTTTTTTTATTTATTTGTAGAGAATCACTTTCAATTTATCGTCTATATTTTTATTTGTTTTTGCTATTTTCTAATACCAGTGAGACCATTTTGAACCTCCTCAATGAGAGCACAATAGCGGAGCTAGGGATTTATCCTTGGAGGGCCAAATTAAAATGTAATGATTAAATCATTACATATTATATGTTACATATAGTAATGTAAAAAATCACAAAAGGATTGGTCTAGTAGTTCTTAAGATCTCATAAGATCCATGAGGTATTGAGTTCAAAACTCCTAACCAACATCACGGAGTTAGAAGGATTCTTCTATGTAATTACTTGATGTGTATGGGAAGGGAGAACTGCATGTACTCAAGGGAATAACCAAGCTTTTGAACAACTTTAGTCACTTGCGGTAGCCAAAATAATAAAATAGAACATGTAAAAAGAAAAAAAAAACTATTAATATTTCCAACATGCAAAAGAAGTATTTTACAAATTAATAGTTGTATAACAACTAGTTTGAATCAAACTTAATAGATATATGTTAAAATTAAGAATAAGATAAATTGCAAATTACACTCCTAAAGTTTGAGGTTATTTGGATTTTACATCTCAAAATTTTAGAAAATTGATTTTACATCATGAAGTTTGGTTCCGTTAGCAATTTACTCCCATGATTAATTTTTGCTGTTAAGTGACACATTCTCATACTGATGTGTTTTATTTTTGCCAAATCAGTCCCAAACTACATCGTTTCATTGACCAAGAGAAAAGCTGGCACAAGCACAAACAAAACTACATCGTTTTGGCCTCAAGTTAAAACACAAATCTCTAGCTTAAACAGCAGCATTTCAAGCCAAACTCCAAGATCTAAAACACAATCCATGGAAGGAACAGTGAGAGAAGGAAGTAGGGAACAAATCAATTGCAATCAATTCTCGGCAAGGAAGGGTAGTAGATGTGTGGTTAAAGCCATGTTTGAGCGCTTCACAGAAAAAAAAAAATTTTTAATTGCTGTAACAAAAAATTTTAAAGCCATGTTTGAGCACTTCCGATTCTTCTTCTTCAACCACCTCAGCCAGTGAGAATCGATGGCATAATCCCTCAGGAAGAAGAGCTGAAGATTGCTTTGCTCTCTTCCTAGCTATTAGACCTTAATAAGTTTGAAAGAGACTGTGAAACAGCTTCCATTGACGCTTCGATCAATGGAGAAGCTGTTGAGTTCGCTGCAATATATCGCCGTCAATTGAGGTAATAAACAACCTGAGCAACCATTAATTTTAGGTCTGTATGCTGACCCATTGATTTGTTCCCTCACTGTTTTCCTTCCGTGGATTGTGTTTTAGATTTTAGAGTTTGGCTTGAAACGGTGTGATTTAAGCTAGAGATTTGTGTTTTAACTTGAGGCTAAAACGACTTAGTTTTGATTGTGATTGTGTAGCTTTTCTCTTGGTCATGAGAAAGCTATGCCATAATAGTCCTAGAAAAATATTGTTTCATTTGCCTTTTTAGTTGAGTCATGAGAAAACTAGGCCATATTATTAGTCTTATTTTATGTTAATATATCAATTGAATGGAAAGTTAAGAGTTGGAATAAGATTGTGCATTATGAACCATTATAAAAGAAAGTTAATAATATAATTTAGGAGAATGTGAGTTTCAACTTTCAAGTACTAAAAATTATCTTCATGTGTGTACACGCGCGGAGATACATCTATATAAGTTAATTTTCCACCTAATATATATATATTAAAAAATATTCAAAATAAGCCTCTATTATTTACTATTTAGCCTCTTAGTGGCTCTGCCACTAATAGTTCATACAATATTTCATGAGTTACTTGGTAGTGGTAAGTCATGGTTGATAGATGAAAATGTAAAGATAATGATGGGCTTTTATTCCTTACAATCATAGCTTATCTTTTGAAGTCTTATTATTTGTCAAAAAAAAAAAAACTTATCTTTTTAGCTAATGGTAAAAAGGGTCCTAATAACGGGTATCTTAGTGTACTCATTAAAGTTGAATTTTATAATGTAGTTGATTGACTATTTATAGAGAATCAAGCCATTTTCAATTTAAAGTATATTTTTATTAGTTTTTGCTATTTTCCAATACAAGTAAGACCATTTTGAAACCTCCTTGATGAGTGCACAAGGGCACCCATTAACAAAGGCCTTGTAAAAAACTAAAAGATTTTGTATTCTCAAGGGGAAATTATCTTATGAATTTTGTTATAAAATAATAGTTTGCTAAGGATATAGGAAAACTAATTGAATTTATCTTAATCAGATAACATTTGAGATAGTGCTCCAAAGAACAATGACATAAGCAGAACGACACAAGAAACATAACACATCCACTTCAAGATGATAACCCCTAAATCCACAAGGGATTCATTGAATCCACTAGAAATAAAGAAGAAAACTCTCTGAAGTTTTATTGATGAGAAATTTGTATTATGCTTTGAAAATTTGTTTACAAACTTTGAGACCTAATGAAAGTTTCCATAGAACTTGATTGACA
>JARYZH020001961.1:0-20241 GCA_030021035.2 Notholithocarpus densiflorus | reverse complement strand
GGGGGGGGGGGGGGGGAACATTTTGAACCAATGACTTTCATGAGGCATGGTCTCTAACTGAGTGTGGTACTCCTGGTGAGGTGCTATACAGTGATTGCAGGTATTCTATTGGCAGTGAGGTAGTATAGTTGCTAGGACCCTGCTTGTCTTCACTAGAATACTAGCAGCAAATTCTACCCAAAAAAAAAAGAATACTAGCAGCAACAAATGGACCCGGGGGAGGGGGGGGGGGGGTTCAAGTGGATAAATTTTTTACTTGCTATCCACCTCAAGAGGAGATGAGGTTAGATTAGGAAAATAGGATGGATCAGAATCATTTAAGGACTCGGAAATTGGGCATAGAAGATTGGATCTAAATTGGTCTCTATGACCGTGCTTAACCTAAAATTACATAAGCGGATTGCTTACCTACCAGATTATTATTCCCTTTGAATAGAAAATAAATATTTGCAAACTGAATCACTATAGGGATATTTATTTGATTTTGTACTAGTTTAAAATTTTTTATTTAGTTTTCCTTCAAGAGGATGGGAGCATGAACTGGTTCTTCTCTGTTTTTGTACTTTGGTGAAATACATTTCTTCAAATGAAATTTTCCTTGATCATTGATGACTCTCTAATTGTCTATTTACTGGTATATGTTTTTGTTTTCTCAGGTAGAAGGAACACCAGAAAGGCCAAAGTTGTCTCTAGCTCCAGCAAGCATCTCTATGTGCAGGTAATTGATGGCACCAAGAAGCACGCTCTTGCTTTATTTGGCCTACCTTTTGCTTCAATTATTGATTTTTTTTTTTACTGTTTCCTTTGCTTAATTCTTTTTCTTTTTCTTCCCAGTTATTGCAGAAATGTTTTGAAATTTGTTGTTATGTGTCATTGAGAATCTGAGAGAAGAAACGCAATGCTGCTGGCAAAAGCTCCTCCAACTCCAATACCTATAAACTTGAGCCTCAAAACTAAATCCAGACTCCGTGAGCCGAACTGGAAGTCATCCCACCATTGCAATGAGAGGGGGGTCAGATTGGTTGTTAGAGCTAGGTATACTCGCACCCCCATGGAAACTCCTGGAGCTTATCAGCTTATTGACAATGACACTGGTGAAAAGTTCATTGTTTGGGGAGGAAGTGATGATGGTCATCCTGACTCTCCTATTCCTTCAAAAGACATTCTCTCTTGGCAACCCTCCATCACCAGGACCACCACTGTCATTCCCAATAATAGGGATGATGCTAGAGATACCACAACTTCCATCAGTAGCAATTATGCCAAGGAAGGTGCTATTTGTTTTTTCATATATATATATATATATATATTCAAATTTTCATATTCTGCTCTATTGTTCAGTTTCTTGCTACTTCCACACTTTATTTCCAATTAAACTGGAATCATCTTTCAATAGAACTGAAAATCTCAATTGAATGGACCCCAATGATTTGATCTGAAATTGAAACCTCCTTTTTGGAGAAAAACTTAAATCAGCTTGTAGAAACAATTATAATCTATCACCATCGGATCGTTACTCTTGTTCAACTTATCCAGAGGCATTTATATTCAAAATATCAAGGGCATATGTTTCTAGCTTCAAAGAAAAGACCTAGACCTAGAGATAATAAAGCTTAATAATTAAGAAAATTTTCTCTATTGGTATCTGCTATGGAAATCATATTAGTAGATCTCGTATTAAAGCAAATCACGAGACTGATGGGTGGTGATTAATGAGGAGTGGATTTGCTCAACTTGCCATGCCATGGGCATGTGAAGAAGGGGTTCTGGGTAGTTCTGACTTTTATTATCCCAATCAAAATTTCTTCTCTTTGGCCCCAAAGTGAATTGAATTCTATTGGCCTTATGTTCCAAATGAATGGTTTTGAAAGAACTCAATTGCAATTGAATTTTGCCTCATCTAAGGGAGGGCTCCAAAAAGGCTAAATGATTTAGTTAATTCACATGACTTGTTATAATTGATCCTATGGATATTGATACAGATGATGTTAACTCTCCTTTAAAAAAAAGAAAAGAAAAAAGATGGTGTTACCTCACAGGATATTCATTCTACTATCTGGAATGTGCAGAATCTTTGACACTGATTACTAACTAATATACCTTATAATTCATATTCAATATTCATACCTCAATGGTTGGACTCCAAAAAAAGAATTAACCAGAAAAGAGTCCAAAAAGGTCAAATCTTTGATGATTTTATTGTGCATGATTGAATTGTAAAAACTTCTAGAGAGGTACCCTATGCATTAAACTTGGAAATGTTACTGATGAACTAGTGATTTTCTGATGCGTACCATATTCTTTAATATTTATGCCATGAAACCTGTAAGACACTTCTTCCCTATTCCCCTCCTAATAACCTCACATTTGTTCATTTAATCCCATGCTCACATAGGTTGTATTGGTTTGACTGACACTGGTTGTGTGCCAGCTATTACAACCAGTGATTCTCCAAAAGCAAGGACCAGGGGGTTCACTGGAAATTTTGGAAGATTAAAAGCAAAGAGAGTGAGAGCTCTAGTCAAGAATACTCAGATGAAGCAAGATGTAAGCAAAAATGATAACAAACTATTTGTAGAAGATAGTTCATATGGCAAGTCTGTCAGTTCACACCCTAAACTTAAAGATATTGGGAGAAAGCAGAAAGAAAATTCCTTTCGACATAGAGGAAGAGTTCCAAGAGCTTCCCAGTCACAAGAAGTCAGTGACATGGTACAAATAACAGGCACAACAGAAGATTTTGATCATTCTGACATGACCCTGAAACATGGTTTTAAACAACGCTTAGAGCATCCGACCACACCAGGTAAACCTTACAAATCTGACACTAAAACTCAGACATCAGGGATTTCAGTTCCAAGCTCTGCCAGCAACTTTAGAGGTTGGGGCAGGGGAGGATCCGCGCGCAACTTCAAATCTGAAGTGCCTGACCTTCTAAAGCAAAGGTGGAACTTATCCACTGACAGTGGCTTCTTTAGTAAAAAATCCTTTAGAGACTTGGGCTGCAGTGAATTTATGATTGAATCTCTAAGGGGGTTGCGTTTCTTGCGCCCTTCCCATATACAGGTACATCAACCTCATCTTCATGTTGACCAAGTTTGAAACACACACACACACACACATTATCTTCATTAGAAGAATTTGGTTGGGCCCATAATTCAGGTCCTATCCAATTCCAGAATTGTCAAATTCATAATACTTTCCCACAAATTTACTCGTTTATTGTGAATGATCTGGTCTATGGATTAATTCTGCTACCATTCTTGTACTTAATAGTTTCTTACTTGCAAGTAACATTTATCTGACCTATGGTCAGCTGTTCTGTTGACTTGCCACTTTGACCGCCTTGTAATGTGATTATATTTCATGATGTTCTTCTTCTTTTGCAATAGACCTGGATTTTCATAATTTTGGTTGTTGTAGTATTTGTAGGCAAGCAAGTATAAAGAATAGTATTAGTAGAGTTTCTCTTGTGTAATTCTGTAATTGGATTGCACTCTCCTTGGCCTTTTATTTAAATTCACTCACTTATCACAAAAATCTTAGTTTTTTCATAAATGTCATGTTTGTATATTGTCTTCTGGTATTCTAATCAACTGATGGAAGCTAATAGTTTTTTCATTTGCTTTGATCTGTGTCTATGGTGATAAACTGATAATCATATTGCATTCCAGTTTCTGGGAGGTTGTCATGTCAGACTTCTTGCATCCATCTAGATACCTAATCATACGACTGTGGGAATGACAACTTCTGCTTTAGGTTCAAGTAAATGGGCACCTCGATTTTTATATTTCAAATAGTAGTTTTTTCCCTCGCATTTTTAATGCACTATTATTATTTTTTAGAACATATGATAAACATATAATATTAATATAATTCGGATTAAGGTTCTGTTGAGTTGAATTGTATATGATTCACATCTAATAGACTGGACTATGAACTTTATGTTGTTCTTGTAGAAAGTTATGCCCTAAAGCAGATTTTCTTAAGTTTGAGTGCAACTTATGCCTGTGTGATTATCTTGGTTGACAGGCCATGGCATTTTCACCTATTATTGAGGGAAGGAGCTGTATTATAGCTGATCAAAGTGGTTCAGGGAAGACATTGGCATATCTTGCACCAATAATTCAGCGTCTAAGGCAAGAAGAACTTCAAGAGCTTAGCAAATCCTCATCAAAAAGTCCTCGAGTTCTCATCATGGTACCAACTGCTGAGTTGGCTTCTCAGGTCAGTGCTATTGTGTTCAACTCACTGCTTTGCTGCATCTTTTTTTTCATTTTAATTTATTTGGTTTTTAATGTTGTTGCTAATTTCTGTACATTGTTGCTTAGATGACAGCTGACCTATTATCTCATGGTTTATTGCTAGTTCTTCCTTTTGTTTTACCTTGTCTCTCTCTCTAAAAATAGTATACTGGTGCCTTTTGTATATGCAATTTTTTTTTTTTTTTTTTGGAAAGTAATGAATTTTATTGATGCTAAAAAAAAGTTATTTTCATGATGATGAGCACAAAGATTCTTTCAAAAATTACAATAAATTAGATAGAATATCTAAGAGAGTTTTAAAAGTAAAAATGGAATTACAATGTGTAAAACACTAAAACACAAACCCGAGACCAATCTAACAGGGTATGAATGAACAAGGGTCGAAGATAATCCAAAGATCTTAACATTGTCAAACATATGGCTATTCCTTTCCTTCCACACTTTCCATATCAAACATGCTGGCAAAAGGTTCCTTATATTTGAGGAGTGTTTCCCAAACCAATTTCTCTAGTCAATTAATAGATCTTCTACAGACGATGGCATTACCCATTGAATCCCAAACATCTTCAAGACTTCACTCCACAAAGCACAAGCTACAAAACAATATATACTTCATATAATTTTGTATATTAAATTTTTTGTTATTGGTCGTATTCGCTAGAACATTCTCCTTGCACCTTCCATCACTCTTACGGACCTCTGGAACATGTACGCTGACAATAAACTTTAAATCTTGAAGGAAAGAAGTTTGCAAATTTTAAGCTTATAGACATGAAACAGAATCATAGCCATGACTTTGTTAATGTTAGATCTGATTTCTACCTCATTAGCCTGATTAGCTACCTTTCTCCTTAAACTTATTGGACAGTATTTCTTCTCTAGTAAATTAAGCGATTAAAGTTTCCCTAAACCCTAAAACAATACTATGTCATTGCTTGTGCTGGAACTGATTTCCTACTTCCAGCTGAATGAGGGCCACACAGCCATAAACCCTCCAAGTGCTTTCTAGATCCAATATTCTGGTCTCCCAATAGTGAGATTTGGGAGGCCATTCCTCATTGTTTGATGTGGTGTATTTTGAGGGAGAGAAATGCCAAAAACTTTGAAGGATGTGAGAGGTCAACCTTAGATGTGAAATTTAATTTTCTGAGGACTTTGTTTGAGTGGTTATTGGCCTTGGGGAAGTTTTCTTTCTCAAACTTATTGGAGTTTATTGATCATTGTGCTTTTAAAGCTTAGATGTATTTTTCATCTAGTATACCTCTTGTGTACTTGATTTTCATAATTTTCTAATAAAACTTATTACTTATGTAAAAAAAAAAAAGTTCCAATAGCTAGGTCTTTCATTCGCTACCTGAATGTATGGACTACTAGAAATTTACCAAAGGTCATCCCTGTCATTGATCAGATAGGCTGCCAGGATGAGTGGAAATCAAAGGACAGGAGATGGGATTTGGCAGATGGAATGGCCCTAGATAGGGAACTTAACAAAAAGAGTGAAAAGAAGCCCTAGATATGGCAGACTTGGGAAGTGGAAGTCATGAAGCTTGCCCAAATAATAGGGACAAAGACATATTTGAGATTGAGACATCAAAATAATGGATTTCATCCATTACTGAGATGATACTCTGGTATTGAGTATCATGATGTGATGTGATTGTGTAATATAATAGTATGTTGTTATAAATGTGTAGAGTTATTGGGTTTGTTATGTAGAATCTCTAATTCTATTTCCTTATAAGAGTATCAAATGCTGCCTTGATTTTAGTGATTTTTTGATTTGTATGAATCATTTGTTGGTTTGCATGTAAGGATTTTATTGCAGTACTGTCTTCGTTCACATTGCACTCTTTTCTATGTATGTTCTGTAGCGGCATTACTTATTAAAAAAAAAAATGTTTTGTAGTGAACCATCTCAATATCCTTCTAGTGGAAATAGAAATCTTAAGGCGTAAATGTTGTATTAAGTTCTACTATGGGCCCTCTGCTTGTAGGGCAATTCAAGTTATTCCATAAAAAATTGTTAAATAGGTAATTGAGAACCAGGACATGTAGAGGTAATTTCACCATTTACAAATGCAATATGATGCTTGTTTTCATTTGAGATTAGAAAAAAAATTGGATATTTGGTCTCATTTCATCCCTCTAATACAGAATGGATGTTAATAAAAGCAAAACCCTTTGCAGGTTTTGAGTAATTGCAGATCGATTTCAAAGTCTGGGGTTCCATTTAAATCTGTGGTTGCGACAGGTGGTTTTCGACAGAGAACTCAACTGGAATATTTAGAACAAGGTGTTGATGTTCTAATAGCAACACCTGGTCGTTTTATGTTTCTGATTAAAGAGGGCTTCTTGCAGTTAACAAATCTAAGATGGTAACCTATTTTCCTTTAATTTACTACAAATTTCTTTGTCCTGTAATTGTGCCTAGTTGAGAGTTTTGAACATTATAAGCCTTTTATTCTGAACCTTTGTGCAATGTATGCCTTCCCCATTTATCTTGTATTGTTTTTTGTCATCTAGGTTTATAATAAGCAGCACCATAATTTGTTAGAGCGTGGAATGGGCAAGCAAGTTAACTAGCATGTTTTAGAATAGTGTAGCGTATGTTGCAATGAGCAATAAAACAGTAGTGTAAAGCTTTTTTGAATGGAGAAAAAGTTTTCAATGCAAAAGTATACATGGATTGCATAGTGTGGAGTATTGGTGGTTAGGATATCAATGTGGAGTGGATGATGTAGTTTGAGTGTTGTGTGATTAATGAAATATACGCATGTGGATATACACACATACATATATGTATGTAAGTACTTATATATCTGGAAGTTTTAATGGATTTAGAGTTTGTATTTGAAAATGGTTAAAAAGGGGTTGTGGAGGAGACTGATGAAAATGTAGAATAAAGAACTGAGCCATGTCGAAGATATCCTGGGACTGATCATGTTCAAACTAAATTCTTACGATAATATCATTACCTTTCTATTTTTAATGTCCTTTTATAGTCCCAATATGGTCATGCATGCTGCTTCAAGCTGGTAATTGTCTACTTTCTTTACAAGCATAGCCTCCAGTCTCCTGTATTAAAGTATTAATTTCAACCATAGGGATATTTATATACACATGCCTTCCTCAGGACTATTAAGAAATGAAAACAATTCAACTTATGTTTTTTTTTATCAAACAATTCAACATATGTTATGTTATGTGCGTGGCATGTGGAACATGATTAGGACATCAAACACTCTGGCTGATTTGTGGTCATACTAATCTGACAATAGCTAACCAACAGCTGTGCTGAATGTGCCTCATGCTTCCTTTAGTGCTGCAACTACATTGCTATCATCTTTGGGAACAAATTTTGGTGTTAGGAACTCCTAGTTGTGACCCATCAAATGTGGTCTTCAACAGGTCGTTTCAATTTTATTGCCTATGTGTGTGTGTGCTTTGTGCGCATGTGTGTGCATCAACCTGCATGGCACAACTATGTTTTACAAGACACTTACCCAGCACTAAAATTAATTGAAACCTTGCGTTGCAGTGCTGTGTTGGATGAGGTCGATATACTCTTCAATGATGAGGATTTTGAAGTAGCACAGAAAACTTTGATAAATTCTTCACCTGTTACCACACAGTATCTATTTGTGACTGCGACTTTGCCAAGAGACATATACAACGAACTAGTTGAAATTTTTCCTGATTGTGAATTGATCATGGGACCTGGTATGCACCGTATGAGCCCTGGCCTTGAAGAGGTTGGTTTCAAGTATTATCTCCACCCCTCCCCCTCTTTCTTTTATTATTATTATTATTATAGGGGGGGTCCTGTTAACGAGTGCCTTTAGGGCATTTGTTAGTGGACCATTTTAAAAAAGTTTTAATACCACTTTCATGAGAAATATAAAAAGCTGTCAAAAAAGTTGGTTGCTTTTTTCTTTACCCATACAAATTTTCTAAAAAATTTTCCTAAACCAATGCCCTTAAGGCATCTGTTAACTTTTCCCTTATTATATTGCTATTAATATTATTATGCTGCACACAGATAAGTATAATGAAATAAATGAAACCTGAATAATTTTGTAATCTATGTTCTTGACTTCTTGGTAAATTTGTAGATAAGTGACAAAGGCTCTTATGTTGGATCAAGATCCTTTCCATCTCTTATAAAAAAAAAAGAAGAAGAAGAAGATCCAACTTGGCATTTTGATGTTGCAACAGGGACAAGAAAACAGAGATTCTCTAAAAATAAACTAAGTCATACATGTTGGTAATCTACTCAACATTAATTAGACCTGAAATATTCATCCTCGTTTGTTGACAAAAGGGTACATGAATAATATTTGGGACATATGATTCAAATCTCTCCTCTGTTGTCCTTTTTTACTGCCATTCTGTTCTCCTTGTTAACAATATTATCACTTTTGCTTGTGTTGATAAATTTTTTAGTCCAACTTTCCCTGAAGTCCTGAATACTGAAGCTGAACATCTTCCAAAATCTTTCCCAAAGATGTTACCTAATCATTTGGCGAACATAAATGTCTATGGAGAACTTTCTACACATTTTTATAAGTGATCAGTAAATTCTTCTTCTACCTCCATCCTTTAAGCCCTTGAAATACAATTTCACCTTGAAATTAGGCTTAGGTTCAATTCTTATTCCTTAAATTTAAAAAGTTTTAATTTCCCTTGTAAAATTTAAATGGTAGCAAGATTTTCCTATACATGAACTGAATCCAACATTAGAGTATAACTTTGCCACATCAACCTTCTGTTAGCCATGTGTACAATTCAATTCAAAGTTGATGGACAAAAGGATAATACTGCCACCTTTTAAAAAATTCAAGGACAAATTGTAACTTTTTAAATTTGAGGGATGAAAATTGAGGCCTAATTTCAAAGATTGGAGAATTCCCACAAGGGCAAATTTTATTAGGAATTAGAAGTTGAAGGCTCTATATCAACTGGAGGATGCAGTTGTGGATAATCTTATTAAGCGTAATGTTGTCATCGTCAGTTGTTGCTTGTGTATGTAAGGATCAAGTTGTGGTTTAGGTGTAATTGCTTAGGTGATGGAGAAATATGATTGATGATGGAACTAAACAAGGGTTGGATTTTGAGAAAATCGCAAAATTGATGAGTGTGATAGTTTATTAGCTTATTGAAGAAATATGAGAGAGAGAGAGAGAGAGAGAGAGAAATCCAAAAAAATTGCATCATTATTCACTTATCAGTTTAGGAGTTACAAGTTGAGCATTTATACAAGGACTTACTCCATTCGTATTAGTTGTTCATTTAGCCAATGGCCAATTTCAAATATGGTTATTCCCATATTTAACATGTGTTTTATTAGAAAGAAAAACAACCCCAGTAAATGCTCAAATAAATTTAAGAAAGAAAAACAAGGCAGAGAAAGAAAAGTAGCACTCAAATCCAACAAAGAATGAAGGAAGAAGGCTTTAAATTCAAGGATAGTTCGTTCACTTCCCAACTTCTGGAATTCCGTTCTTGCCAAAGACACCACATAATGCAATGTGGCACAACCTTCCAAATAGCTATATTTTATGCTTGCTGAAAGACCCTTGCCAAGCTGCAAACATATCAATTACTCTCTTCTGCATATCCCAATGGAGTCCAAATAAACAAATGCCATTGTCCATAGTTCATAAGGTATAAGGCAATGGAGGAGAAGATGATCCATTGACTCCCCCCATTTTTTGCACATACAGCACCAATCCAAAATAAAAAAAATGCCTCTTCCAAAGATTATCAGTAGTTAGGAGTTTCCCTAGAGCAGCAGTCCAAGAAAAGAATGCAACCCTAGATGGGACCTTCGAACTCCACACCAACTTCCAAGGGAACAACATGTCATTGGGCAATATAGGGAATGATAATAATCACACACCTCAAAACCCTGACTCTTGGCAAGTTTCCAGCAAAGTCTATTTAACAGCCTCAGAATAGATGAGATCCATAAATGAAACCAGTGACTCCAACTCCGAATCTTGGACTGGTCTAGAGAAGCGAACAACCAATGAGGTCAGAATAGATAAGCAATTGAGGAATCCTTAACAGAACTGATGCAAAAAAGCTTCAGGAAAGTCTCCTTGAGTGGACAATTATCACACCATATGTCATGCCAGAATTTCACTCTAGAACCATCACCCACGTCGAACTGAAGGTGCTGGGAAAAAGTCATCCATTCTTGCCTTATAGACCTCCAAAGACTCACACCATAGGGACTCAATACACTTTTAGTGCACCATTCATGTGCTTAAATTCCCATGCATGTGCTACAATTGGCTACTCTCACTAACTTCCTAATTAGCCTTGTTATATGAGATAACCCCTCTAGGTTTCTAACTAGAGTTGCCAGCTGTTAATGAGTGTTTTTTGTCTTCATGGAGCTGCTGTTAAAAAAGGAAGCAATGGGCTGATCAGCACTCTTGGACAGGATCAAAGTGCTGATTGAGGCTTAGTAAGTGGTGTTTGGCACTAATTTTCTGGACCAAAGAGCCATTCGGCACTATTGGTCTGGTCAGAACCTCCCAGTTTTGCCTATTTTGGAGTTCCTACTTGGTTGCTTGAGCTGGCAGGAAGGTGGTTTCTGGTTTGAGTTCCTTTAGTGCAAGTGTAGTTGTGAATCCATATCATCTATTGGTACATTGGTTGCTCACTAGTGATTTGTGGTCTTCTGTATTTTCTGCTTTTGGGATACATTAAAAAAGTCAAAGAAGGTAATAGACGTCTACTACTGCTGGCAAGGGCTGTCTGGTCAACATAACAACAGCCTCATTTTGAAATGTGACTCCCAATTGCATTATGTGGACAATTTGAGAGCAAAAAATTGATTTTTTGAAGGTGTTTAGTAATCTACTATCAAGACAAAATCTCAAATCAGTTCTCTGGGGTTCTTTGTTTCAATGTCGTGCTATTATTGCTGGGATATCTTGTGCTTTCTTTGTAGATTTTGTTTAGATCTTAAATCTTAGGCTGGAATTCTTTAGGATACTCATATATTCTATGTATATTTTGAGTTCTTTCTTCAACAAAATTCTTTATTACTTAAAAAAAATGTATTTTTTTCAGCCTTAATCCAACATCTAATTTCAAGGAAGGCTGTTTATAGAAAATTGAATCTTAAGGAGACATCTCTGTTAATGTTAATTGTTAGGATTCTGTTGTTGGCATGGGTGTTCAGGTAAGGTGAAAATCAGGCAGGTGCTATAATTATTAAATGAGTTTTACTAACGTATGCCCTTAGGGCATCTATTAATAAACAATTTTAGGAAACTTTTTATGGAAAAATGAAAAAGTGAACTTTTTTGATAGCTTTTTCAATTTCCTATAAAAAAAAGTTTCCTAAAATGGATGATTAATGTATGTTCTAAGGGCAGTTAGGGCAATCATTAACCAGACTCTTATTGAATTAAAAAAAAAAAAAAAAAATTTACAAACTCTCATATAATTTATATTAATCATTATGTTGCATTTCCAGGTTCTTGTAGACTGCAGTGGAGAAGATGGGATTGAAAAAACTCCAGAAACTTCTTTTTTGAATAAGAAATCTGCTCTTCTGCAGCTGCTGGAGGGAAGTCCAGTTTCAAAAACGATAGTTTTCTGTAACAAGGTACATTTGAGCTCTTAAGTCTCTCTTGTGAAATTCCAGAATAGCTGGCTTGTGCATCAGTGCTTTTATGTTACATTCTTAGTATCTTACTCAATCAACATGTATAGAGAAAGTTAGAGCTCTAAGAATGAACTAGGTTGCACGGACACGCCATTTTTGGCATCGTGTCGGTGTCGGACACGTGTCGGACACCGGAACGGGTACGACTCACCGGATTCCGGTGTCCGGCGAGTGTCTCTTTTTTTTTTTTTTTTTTTTTTTTCGCTTCTCCGACACGGCGCCGACGCGGCGCTGACACGGCTCTGACACGGCTCCGACAAGTCCGACATGCTAGCGGTGAGAAAAAAAGAAAAGAAAAAAAAAGGAAATCACAGATTTTGACAGATGTTACTATTGATTTTGTGAAACAACAAGCCTGAGAAGTCCCGAAACCCACATCTCTCACTTCTCAACCCACCGTCCCACCCACCCTCTGCTCTGCCCGCTGCTGCCTCTGCCCTCTGTTCCTCGCTGGAGCTAGATTGGGCCGATCGGCGAGCTCCATCGATGTCGACGCCGCACTTGTCCCTTCCGATCTCTCTCTCTCTCTCACGGTGTCAGGTCCGATGTCCCTTCCGATCTCTCTCTCTCTCGGCGTCAGGTCCGACCTCTTTAAGCTTCTCTCTGTTTTTTTTTTTTTTTTTTTTTTTTTTTTTTTTTTTTTTTTTTTTTTCAGATATTTGGCCATTTGGTTTGGGTGAATGACTGAATGGGTCAGTGGGTTACTTATAACGCCTCTTTTTTATTTTTTTTATTTTTTTAATCCCACTCTCACTGTCTTGTTACTGTGTTTTTTTACTCAGCCACTCAACCCTTTATTTTGCCTCATAATTTATAATGTTTATTTTAAATTTAGTGATTTTTATTTTTGTGTGTCCTGTTATAGTTTTATTTATTTATTAAAGTTAAATATTGTAGGTACTAAAATGAATACTGAAAGTGAAAAATCAGTTCAGTCAGTTGCCTAATTTAAATTCTAGACGTAAACGTATTTTATTACTAAAAATATTAAAAAATATGCCTAAATATAAAATTTAATTAATTATTTAACCGCCGTGTCCCCGCCGTGTCGTGTCCTTATTTTTCAAAAATTGGCGTATCCCCGTGTCCGTGTCCGTGTCGTATCCGTGTCCGTGTCCGTGTCCGTGTCCGTGCAACATAGAGAATGAATCATTCTTGTAACATTTACATTGTTAGCTCTCATCAAAACATTTACTTTGTAAGTTATTTGAACCTTTCTTATTTTTGTTAGTTTATACACTCAATTTGCAGATTGACACATGTAGAAAAGTTGAGAATGTATTAAAACGTTTCGATAGAAAAGGAACTCGTGCCCAAGTTCTACCCTTCCATGCTGCTGTCGCACAAGAATCAAGGCTTGCAAATATCAAGGAATTCACCAGTTCTCAGTCTGACGAAGTCTCTCAGTTTTTGATTTGCACTGACAGGTATTTTTTTTTGCTTATTTATGCAGAACTTACCTGTATGCATAGACAGCACTAGTGTTATGTCCAGGTTATTAGCCTTAAAATCAGATGAGACCCATAATATGGTAACTTTCATCTCTTAAAATTTTCGCAGAGCATCACGTGGAATTGACTTTGCTGGGGTGGATCATGTTGTGCTCTTTGACTTCCCACGTGATCCAAGTGAATATGTGCGCCGCGTTGGAAGAACTGCTAGAGGTGCTGGAGGGAAGGGTAAGGCATTCATTTTTGTGGTTGGCAAGCAAATTTCCCTCGCACGAAAGATAATGGAAAGAAACCAAAAGGGTCACCCACTGCATGACCTTCCATGTTAGCTGCTAAGTTAGAGAGTTGCTTGGATAACAAAAACTGATGCAATCACTGAGACACTGACTACTGCTGTTGAAAGAGCTGATGACTAAATGATCTGATCGGAAAAGAGGAAAAACTCATGTAGTTGTTGGTTATAGTTATCAGATGATGATGTGGATCACAGAATGCATTAAAATCTTCACATTTTTTTCATTTGTTCTCTCAGCTAGGCAATATTCTAGAAAGTGCAATCTGCCTTTGTTTACCATCTGGAAAAATAAAATAAAAAGTAAAAACAACGCTTGCATAACTCTTTTCATCGTTGTGTCTCTAGATACATAAGAGTACTAAGTTAAATTTATCCACTTAAGCTGAAGCATATGTCTTCAATATTACATATTGCCATTTTCGATCCACCAAAAAGCTGCAACAATCTTTGTTGTCGCTGCTTCAAACTTTCTGTTTTGAAAAATCTTAGATTTTTATCCCCAATGATTTAATTAACGGATTAATCGTAGCTTATGCCTAGACTCTAGGCCCTAGTAAAAATCACCACGTTCTAGAGAAAAAAGTTTAACGTAAATCAATTAAATGAAAACATCCGGTGCTAAAGTGGAAAACTTTTGAAGAATTTTTTTATAGAAAAATCGCTCTGAGGGTATCCATTCTTGTAGGAAAATTCACCATAGAAGAAATAGTAAAAATCAATAATTTTTCATGAAACTTTGTAGGCTAGACTCTACGTCTAATCTCAACAAGCGACTTTTACAAACTTGTCTACATCAACTCAAAACTTCGATACCCCAAAGACAGCTTTTGAAACATTTCTACCAATGAAAATGGTAACTGGTAGAGGTTTCAGAATCTTTATGGTTTGAAATTATCAAATAACTCGTGTGAAAAAAATGCTCAATGGGAAACTCGAGAATAAGTTCATAAAGAGAAAATAAAAAATACACTCAGTCACAGGGAGAGGTTTTGAGACGGTTTAGGCTCAAGGAATTAAGGCTCTCTCAATGGTATTGAAACGACTGTCTCCCCCACAAAAATCATGCAACAAGGGTAAAAACTAGGTTAAATAGTTGGTGTTCTGTATCTCCTAATCTTGCCCAAGCAAGGGTCGTGAAATTTTTGTCTGCCTTAGATAATTCACTGAGTGAGTCCTCTTAAACTTGTAGCCTTCAAGTGGCTTGTGACTCAATACTAATGGTTAATGCATGAAACAATGTTGAGCGCTAACTCTTTTCTTTAATGTAAATCAAAATAACATGTCCAACACAGATTAATTTTGTTTGGAAAATCACACTAGAAACATGAAAAGTGTGTGAAGTTGTACAAGTACAACTGCATGTACATGGGCTTGGGCCTAATAATGGATTGGGCATGATATTCTAACAGATTCAATGATATCATTCTCAACTCCATTCAAAGACCCAAAAAAAATCTTCCAACAATAAAACATTACATTCAGCCCAAAAAAAAAAAAAAAAAAAAATTATGAAAATGGGAACATCAAATACAAAAGAAAAAAAATTACGGAAATTAAGTGTGGTACAGTAAATATATTCAAGAAGTTATGCGGACGAATTGTTGGGATTAATTAGCTCTCCCAATGTGATCATGTGTAAAGGGGTTGGTAAAGGATTAATAGGATATCTTTGAGCCAATAACTTGTGTGAAACTTGTTGCATGGTTGGACGAGAGTGTGGACTGACATGCAAGCATGCAAGTGCTATCTTTGTCATAAAAACCACTTCTTCTGCAACTTCATATGTAGGAAGTGTTATGCGGTGGTCCAACATATCTTTCAGTAGCATATGATGGGGGGTTGTTGACGTTAATGATGACAAAGATGCAGACAAAAGAGAGATCAAGATGATATCACTTGGATGCCTTCCCATAATTACTTCCAGTGTTACTACTCCAAAGCTATATATATCACATTTGTCATTAACTTCCATTGTGTATGCAAGCTCTGCAAAGAAAAAAGATTGACACTCAAGAGTCATGTTCTACTTTTGAGAGGATGATGGAACTTAATTACCTTAATTCTCTGGCTGCAATTGATGTACAATTCTTAAATTTTATAGCTGCTGATTAGTAATAAAATATTTAGACTTCTATAATAACGAGTCTTTATATATGTACTTTGGAAAGTTCATACTGTTTAGAAATAGCGAGTAACAATTTTGAGTTTAATCTTTCAAGCAATTTCTCCAGCGGTTGCAAACTCTAACAAGAATTTATGTGGCTCCCCTTCTGCAACCAAACACTAGAGTTTTATAGAAGACCCTGTGAGGTGTGAACTATTATCCTAAATCATCAAAAACAATAATGTTCATGGCATGAGAGTTGGGTTGTTTAGATATATTTACTAGGAAACTGATTCTACATTTGTTATTCATCTCCTAACTTCTCAATCCAATCATTCCGTTGGAATGTCTTTGGTTGTTTATGATTGTAGGGATCTTCTAGGTCGACAATGGGGCTTTAAGCTGCAACACATCTACCTTGAAGCTAACGGTGTTGCAGATGAGAGGAACATATCAAGCAGAAAGAATAAGAAAATATGCTCGAAGTCCATCTTTTGTTAAGTATGCTCTAATGTTTGAGAGGATGGGTTGGGTGTAAATAGACTTTAATTTGTCTTCCTTTTGTGGTAGATAATCCTGGTGGCACTACACCTCTTTTAATGTAAATAAACTTGGTTTGGTTTTGTTTCTAAAATATAATCCTATTTTATTTAAAAAAAAAAATATATATATATTTATATACCAATCAAGATGCCAATTCAAAGGAACATGTGTTCTCACTAAATACTAGGAGTAATCTAGTTTTGGAGTTTTGACTGATGTGATAATTTGCACCAATAAAAAAAAGTCACCTATTAAAATAATATGAAATAAACTAAAAAGGCTCATATGAAAAAAATTTATATTAAATGGTTTGCTTTTATTGGTTTAGAATACTATATGAACTATACTCTAGGATGATATTAGGTCTGTTTAGTAATATTATTCTAGTAACGTTATTTGTATTTTTTGAAAATATGTTTGAGTAAAAAAGTGTGTGGAAATACATGTAATGTTGTTTAAATACTAAAAACTGTTGTTCAAAATATACTACCAAACAACCCTAATTTTCTACTAATTATTAGCTCTTGTTAGCTCCAATATATGATGGGCTCACACCCTATTTGGCAACTGCACAACTTTTATTATTAAAGGCTACATACAGATAAACCATGCAGGCCAACATAAAATATCATACCTGGAGCAGTATATCCAAAGGTGCCAGCAAATGAAGTCCAATTGGATGTGTCAGGTCTCAAGATCTTCGCCGTGCCAAAGTCAGAGATGTGAGGCTCATATTCTGAATCTAGTAGAACATTCTTAGTGGATATATCACGATGAATTATAGGAGGTGAGCATCCGTGGTGCATATAAGACAAAGCACTTGCTATACCTTTAACAACATTTATCCTCTTTAGCCAATCAAATTTCATTGCCTGTTCCTCAATGTTTAGTATGTTCCATAGACTCCCACCTTCCATGAACTCATAAACCAAAAATGAGTGTCGTTGATGTGAACAAAAGCCATGAAGCTTCACAATGTTACGATGGCGAATTTCTGTTAAAGCATGTATCTCACTTGTGAAAGACTTCAGATTGGCAATGTTGTCATCACGTAGTCCATGAAATTTCTTAACAGCAACAACTTGACCTGTTGGTAACTCAGCTCTGTATACACTTCCATAGCCGCCCACTCCAATACACTGTTTATCATCAAAATCATTCGTGGCTTCAATGATGTTTTCATACACCATTTTTCCATCATAGCTCCACACCGCAAATGGATTATGCTTTTGTGCTTCTCTTGGCTTGTTTTGCACTTTCCGAAGTCTTCGAAAGAAAATTAATGATATTCCAACAATAATGAATATGACAATGCTCGCGGCAAGGACTGAAATTATTATCACAACCTTATTGCCCTTCTTAACCGGGACAATATTGTGGTTGACTTTAGAGGGGCAAGCCTTCAAGCCAGTGACGTTGCCACACAAGCCTGTGTTATTTCTAAATGCGTCCATTGATCCTTTGCTGCCAAATGCTGCAATGTTTGGAAGAGGACCCTCCAATTGATTGTAGGACAAGTCAACAGATATCAAGCCGGACATTCTATCAAAAGTGGGTGGAATGAGCCCTGAAAGGTTGTTGTGGGAAAGATTTAGAGTTTCTAAGACTTGTAATTTCCCAAGCTGTTGTGGCATCTCCCCCGTTAGACAATTATGACTCAGATCAAGAAGTTGGAGGTATTGCAAATTACCAATTTGAAATGGGATGTGTTCACTGAATTTGTTTTTGCTCAAATTTAAGAACAATATGTTTTGAGATTGAATCAATTCAGGAATTGGGCCACTTAGATTGTTTGCTGCCAGGTTAAGATTGTTTAGTTTGGATAGCGTTCCAATACTATGAGGAATGTTGCCAGAAAGTTTGTTATTGTCTAGATGAAGTATTAGCAATGATGTCAGCTTTCCAAACTCCTTTGGAATCTCTCCATTAAAATGATTTGAGGAGAGGTCAATTTCATGTAATTGAATTGCATCCCCAAGCTCAGGAGGTATCCTACCCGAAATATCATTGTTAGATATATCTAGGTTTGTTAGGCTATGAAACTGTCCCCAATTCCTTGGAAGCTCACCGTGAAATCTGTTGTTGCTCAAATTCATATAGTCCAAACGTGGATATATGCCCAAATCATTTTCTATATTTCCTATAAATTTGTTGTTATCAAGCCTAAACCTTATCAAGCTAGTGCAATTTCTCAAGCTCTTTGGTATTTGACCAGTGAAATGATTGCCGCTAGCGGTAAAATTTTCAAGCAATCCACCAAGGCATATATTTTCTGGTAAATGACCAGTGAATTGGTTGTAAGATAGTTGAAGAAATTTCAAATGTGTAAGATTGTTTATTTCAGGGGGAATGGTGCCTACAAGTTTATTTGACAAAAATCCCAAGGCAGTGAGAAATTTAAGTTTTCCCAATGATGGAGGAATAGAGCCAGACAATTGATTTTCACAAAGCACTAGCATAGTGAGTCTCGATAAGTTTCCAAGAGAAGAAGGGATAGAACCTGTGAGATTGTTTGTATATAAAACAAGTTCACTTAGAGAACTAAGCATTCCTAATTGGTGAGGTATGGGACCAGAAAGATTATTCTCAGCAAATTTCAAAATGTTTAAATTGCTTAGGTTTCCAAGAGAAGTAGGGATATAACCTGTAAGATTGTTAGATGACAAATCAAGTTTACTCAGAGAACCTAGCAGGCCTATTTCAAATGGGATTGTTCCGGTGAATTGATTGGCCGAAAAGTCAAGATGGGAGAGTTTAGAGAGGTTGACAATGTTTGAGGGAATGGTTCCATGGAGTGAGTTGTTAGAAAGGTCAAGACCGAGTAAATTGGGGAAGGATACAAAGCTGAGATTGTGAAGCGTACCTTTGACACCATAACTTGAAAGATTTAAAAAGGTGACAGCACTTCCAGACTTTTCGCAACTTATTCCGGTCCAATTGCAAGGGTTGCTTCCGCTCCAAGAAGACAAGAGAGACTGGTTCTTTATTTCAAGGCTGGCTTTCCATTTTAGAAGAGCCTTTGCTTCCTTCCCTTGTGCTACTTCATTCTCAGCACTGGCAGAAAAAGAAGGCAAAGTTACTGAAGAAGAATAAGCATATTGGGATGAGGAAACCAATGCAAGCATGAGGACAAGGAGGAACATAATGATACGTTAAAATTGACTATACTGCATGCAAAGAATGATGGATGGTTGGAATGATGCATGAAATGGTTCTAATTGGACTGATATATTTATAGAAGGAGACAAAAAAAATTTGATTCTGAGAATCTCGAAATACTTGCTTGAACTATTTGTTTGAATATTCAGTCTTTTCTGCACCTTTTCCTACCAACTTTCGTAGATTTCGTTGAAAATGAAGGGGACTTGAAAAAGAATGGTCATCTAATTACTAAGAAACTAGTCTACAAGACCTTCGGGATTGTATGGAGCCCGGGTGATACGGTGGATACCATTTAACATGAATAGTCCTATATTTGAATTCTCTTTGCCATTATTATTTGCCAATCCCCGAATTCAGAAAAATTTATGTAATTCTCATGCTCATTTGTTTAAACAAAAATTTTCTTTTAAAAAAACCCAAAAAATGGTAGATTATCTCTTAAATATTAGAGTTTTTGGTATGTTTCATTTAAATCTTAAGGTTTTTAAGAACTTTTACTTAAACCTTTTATCATTTTTTCTGTTAACCGATTTAAATATCATGTGATCAACTGGTTTAAATGAAATTTAGTTCAAACTAGGTTTAGATGAAATTTATGCAAAACTCCAATGTTTAAATAAAATTATATGGAACTATAAGGTGTAAATGAATAATATTTAAAAACTTTGAAGGTTAAATGAAATATTTTAAAAGTTTAAGGTTTAATTGAAACATGTCCAAAAGGTAAACCTCAGAAT
>JARYZH020001960.1:0-20244 GCA_030021035.2 Notholithocarpus densiflorus | reverse complement strand
TCTACAAAAACTACAATTTTGTTCACCTAAAATGATTTAAAAATAAATTTTTTTTAGTAAAGTCTCATAGTTTAGCATCTAAATGGATCACTTAAAAAAAAAAAAAGGAAAAAAAAAAAAATTTGATCAGGAATTGGAATACCAAAAAGAGTAACAAATGTGAAGTGACAATTAAATCAACAATAACAAAAAGAAATATTAGCGGGAAAAAAAGTGGTTGAAGCAATAAAAAAAAATGCATCAAAAGAGACAAATTTGGAGAGAGAGACAGAGACAGAGACAGAGAGACAGAGAGAATATTGACCTTTTTACAGTGAACAACTTGGAAGGAATAGGGGAGAGGTGGAAATGAAGTAAAAGAAATTTATAAGAAAATCAAGTTGGAAGAGTAAGGGTGGAAGCAAATGAAAGGTTCAAAAAAGTGAAACCGTAGAATTTATGAAGATTAAAGGTTGGAAGGGTGGAAGTATTGGAATGGTGGAACCGGAGAATTTATGAAGATATAAGGGATAAAATTTTAAATTTTAAAAATGAAATCAAATGAAAAAGTTAAGAAGTCATGATTGGAGAAGATGAAAAATTGAACTAAGAAGACAATGGTTGAAGAATATGAAAGGTTAAACAAAGTAAAAATTGCAAAAAAAAAAAAAAAAAAAGCTGCTAATGACATGGCACAAAAAGAGCTTTGTAAAATTTATTTTAAAGTTTCCATTATTATATAATAGTATAGATAGATATGTATGAACATTGTTTTTGGTTTTAGATTCTTCATTGATTTTATTGCTTAGTTAAAAACATCTAAATTAAAGTAGATGAATCTGTAAGTGCAAAGTTATATATAAAGTTAAAACTACCCAAGATGAATGTGTAAAATCAATCTATATGGGGGCCCGAGGACCGAGGAAGGGATTGTTGAACTGTAGCATTGGTATTGGGGCATCACATGCCCGAAGGAACCCACCCGAGGAGGGGAGGGGAAGAGACAAAAGATTCTTAGGAGCTCTAGCAGGGAAGGATTGGCTGAGGAGAGAGAATCATAAAGGTGAGGGGAAGTTTCCAGCAAGAAGTAGCCTGTTGCCTCCGCATTAAATGGTGAGCAATAGTTTTATCAGCTGCATTGATGAGGAAGTGACTTGAATAGTGTCATTCATAGTTAAGCAACTCCTTCTACCACCTTCCTCAAATGTTTAAGGGGACAGTTGTTGCTAGGAGAAATTTGTTAGGTAAAGATGGGGGGTCAAGATGTGAAGGAGGGGGGAGTATATAAGAAAATTAAGAGTTCTCAGAGAAGGAGGGGGGTATAAAAAAAGGAGAAGTTAGAACAAGAATATTGTGAGAAGAACGTGAACAGTGTATTTTTCCTATGTAACTTTGGCCTCCTCAGGCGAGCTTGTATTAAGACGTTTACCTTCAAATTCTATAATATTAAGTCTTTCCTCCTTATTTTTATCCTCGGGCAAGATCCTCTCTTGTTGTTTTAGTCCCTCTCTTACAAATCTATTGATTTGGGCCAAAGTTGAACCGTACCAACCTACTGTTCTAAGTGGGCTTAGGCTGTTAGATTTCCAGGTCCTTAAAATTGGCGCCGTCTGTGGGGAACATCAAGGTGCTGTGGGTTTGTCCTGAGTGGTCATGGCTAATATAGGTTAGGATAGGGAGAAATCTATAGGCCTAGAAAGGGAAAACCAGTTTGTTAACTTGGAGTGAAGGAGGGATAGGCAGCGTACACCAAGTGTTATGGTAGAATCGTATCATACAGATCGTACTGAACGAAGTCATTCAAGGACAAGGAGTCATGTCTCACATGATCAGGAGACACGGAAGTTGCAACAGGAGATAGATCGCCTGCGCAAAAAGTTGCGACGTAAGGAACATGATAGAAGGAGTCCATCACCCCCATTAAGCGATGGATTAGGGGAAAGTAAGGATCATTCATATCGTCACAGGTCTAGAACTCCATTTATTGAGTCCTACTCAGCGTCTTCACGTCTGGACAGGTTGGAAAAGGATAGGAATAAGTGTGAAAAAGGGTCATCTCACCATGGTAGGGGGAATGATGCAATGAGCAAGGCACTTCGGCAGATCTCCAAGTCACCCTTCGTTAGGAGAATCAATAAGGCCAAGCTCCCCTATAGGTTTACACAGCCTACTTTTACTTTGTATAATGGAAGGACTGACCTTGTGGAGCACGTTAGCCATTTCAATCAAAAGATGGCCGTTCATTTTGGTAATGAAGCTCTTATGTGCAAAGTTTTCCCCTCTAGCCTCGGGCCAGTGGCTATGCGCTGGTTTGATGCCTTGGAAGAGGGGTCAATAAGGTCCTTCGAGGAGCTGACTGGGGTGTTCGGTGCAAGATTTATAACGTGCAGTAGAGTCCTCAAGCTAGTAGATTCTTTATTGTCTATGACAATGAGGGAAGGAGAGACCCTCAAGACTTATTCGGATATATATTGGGAAATGTATAATGAAATAGATGGAGACTTTGAGGATGTGGCAGTGAGAACCTTTAAGGTTGGACTCCCTACGAAGCACGAGTTGAGGAAGTCATTAATGATTAAGTCTGCCATGAACATGTGTCAGCTTATGGATCGCATAAATAAGTATAAGCGGTTAGAGGAGGATTAGATACAGGGAAAAGGTAAAACTAAAATGTTCCCAGAGAAGAGGGATCCTCGGGGAGGAGGATATCATAATAATCGGCCCAAAAGAGATTTCCCTAATTAGATGCCATCCACGGGGGCTTAATTGGTCATTTCACTATTTAAAGAGCCCGTCTATCAAATATTGGAGAAGATAAAAAACAAGCCATATTTCAAGTGGCCCAATAAGATGGGTAGGGACCCATCCAGGAGGAACCAGAACCTTTATTGCCATTATCATCAAGACAAAGGGCACACAACGGAGGATTGTAGAACTCTGCGTGATCACTTGAATCAATTGGTGAAGGCAGGGAAACTCAATTAGTTCTTACATCAGCCTACAGGGTAGATTGGGCACTTGGGGGCTGGGTTTCAGAGGGATAGCATTCCTTGGTCAGCATTGGGCACTATTAATGTGATCTTCGCCAAGCTAAGGGGTGATGTTGGGACAAGTTCCAGTTATGTCTGTGGTTGGGGGCCATGACTTAGAGGCCAGAGATTAGGCTCCTAAGAGAGCTATGGTGATGGCCACTCCTACCCTGGGTTTCTCTGAAGAGGATAAGGAGGGAACATTCCAACCGCATGATGATGCTTTAGTGGTTACTATAAGGATTGATGGATATGACATAAAGAGGGTGCTAGTTGATCAAGGAAGCGGAGTAGAGATCATGTATCCTGATCTATATAAGAGGTTAAATTTAAAACTCGAAGACTTGGGAAGGTATGATTCACCCTTGATGGGTTTTGACGGGAGGATGGTGGTCCCCCGAGGAATGATAAGGTTACTTGTACAAGCTGGGGATGAGGAGGTGCAGGTCAATTTCATCGTTGTAGAAGCCTATTCCCCTTACATAGCTATCCTGGCCAGACCATTGCTTTATGCTATGGGTGCGATGTTTTCAACCTTGCACCTAAAAGTTAAGTATCCCACTCAGGGAAGAGTGGAGGAGCTAATTGGTAGCCAGGCAATGGCTAGGCAATGTTTGGTGTCAGCAATTACACAGCATCCTACAGATCCTGTTATGGTAACAAAGGATCGAATCCCATAACAACTAAAGGGCCCTGTAGTAGGGCAGGAGGCCAAGGCATGTGGAGAGTTATCCGAGGAGCTAGAGAGGGTGGTAATAGGGCAGGATGAGGAGCGATTTTTTCAAGTGGGGTCCCAGTTGCCATCATTGGAAAAGGCTGAGTTGGTGAAGTTTTTGGATGTCAACATTGATGTGTTTGCTTGGAGCACTTATGATGTACCAGGGATTGATTCTGGGTTTATATGTCATCAATTGAACGTGAATCCCGAGGCTACACCACGTAAGCAACCTCCTCGGCACTTATCCAAAGAGCATGTCGAGGCAGTAAGGGTAGAAGTAAACAAGTTGAAACAAGATGGAGCAATTAAGGATATCTTTTACCCCGAGTGGTTAGCTAACAATGTGGTAGTAAAGAAGAAGAGTGGGAAGTGGCATGTGTGTGTGGATTTCAGATTTGAATAAGGTTTGCCTGAAGGACCCTTTTCCTATATCTCGAATTAATCAATTGGTGGATGCAACAGTGGGGCATCCTCGGATGAGTTTCTTGGATGACTTCCAAAGGTATCATCAGATACCTCTATCGTTGTCTGACTAGGAGAAGACAACTTTTTGTGCTCCTAATGGGAATTACCACTATCGTGTAATGTCCTTTGGCCTTAAGAATGTGGGATCCACGTATTAAAGAATGATGACGCGGATGTTTGAGTCACAAATTGAGAGGAACATAGAGGCCTACATTGATGACATGGTGATAAAGAGCAGGCAGGTAGAAGAGCACTTGGAAGATTTGGGGGAGGTATTCTCGGTGTTGAGAGAACATAAGCTACGCCTGAACGCGTCTAAATGTTCTTTGGGGGTTAGCTCGGGAAAGTTTCTAGGCTACATGATAACGCACAGAGGAATTGAGGTCAACCCCGATCAGATTAAGGCCATTAACAGCTTACATCCTCCTCGGAATCCCAAAGAAGTGCAGAAATTGACTAGGATGGCAGCGGCTTTGAATAGGTTCATTTTTCGGTCAGCAAACAGGTGTCGTCCATTTTTCCAGCTTCTTCATAAGTGGAAGGACTTTCATTGGACTGAGGAGTGTGTAGTGGCCTTCGAGGAGCTCAAGCGATATTTGTCAAGCCCCCTAATCCTCTCTAGGCTTGAGAAGGAGGAAGTGCTATATGTGTACTTAGCAGTTACAAATTATGCTGTCAGTCTGGTCTTAGTTAGAAATGAGGATGGGGTCCAAAGGCCGGTCTACTATGTCAGTAAGTCCTAGCAGGAGGCTGAGACACATTATTTACCCTTGGAGAAGGCAGTATTGGCCATTGTGCATGCCACTAGGAAGCTTCCTCATTATTTTCAGGCTTACACTGTGGTGGTGCTTACCCAGCTCCCTTTGCAAGCTCTTCTACGAAAATCAGATTATACAAGCAAAATTGCCAAGTGGGGGAACCAAGTTGGATGCCTATGATGTCAAATACGTACCTCGAACTACAATAAAAGGGCAAGTCCTAGCAGATTTTATGGCAGAATTCATTGAGGGTACGATAAGTGAGGAAGAGAAAGCATTAAGTGTTATGACCACCTCGGCCATGTATAAAAAATTAACAAGTTTCCTATATAAATAAATAAATAAATAAATAAATATATTTATATATATATAAAGCAGACTCATAGTGGATGTGTATATTTGTTTTAAAGCCTAATCATGGGTGTCTTAAGGCTCTAACCCATTTTCTGAGCTTGAAGATTATCCATCTTCATCCTAGTGTTCCTTGTCGTAACTTCATTATTGCTCCCAATTACAAGATTGTCTTGAAGTAATAATTTGGTGAGTCCATGGTTGAATCCACAGGAAAAGGGAGTTGATTAGCAATCCACAATATACAATAAAATTTAATTGAAGAGGAAGTATGAGAGGGTTGGTAAAGAAATATTAAATTGAGAAAAACAACAATATATATCATAAAATACTAGGGTTATGTTTGCTATCAGTTTTTGTTTTCTATTTTCAAAAACTTGTTTTTGGGAATATAAAGAAAAAACAATTTTCTTGTATTTTTGAAATCAAAAACATGTTTGGTTAGTTGAAATTAAAAAAAAAAAAGTTTTTGAAGAAAAAATAGAAAATACTAAAATATGTTGTTACTAAGATTTGAACTTTAATGCTAATCATTAAATCAGACAGATTTATTAAATTAAATGTGTATTTTCATTGACTTTTAAAAATTAGAAATTGAAAACAACATTTTGCATGTTTTCAGTTTCCTTCACAAATTGAGTTTTGAGAACAGTTTTTATTTTCTGTCCATTTTGGGTTGCCAAACAACAACATTTTGCATGTTTTCAGTTTCCTTCACAAATTGAGTTTTGAGAACAGTTTTTATTTTCTGTCCATTTTGGGTTGCCAAACAAGTTTTTTAGTTTCAAAAATAGAAAATTGTTTTTGAAAACTAAAAATAGGGGGAAAAAACAGTTACCAAACATACCCTAAGGTTTAGAGACCCACACAACATGTATACTAGCAGTTCTAACCATTTTTATTTATAACTCAACTAAAACTTATATATGAAATATGATTTTAATTATATTATTTAGAAGGACCCCTAAACTTATATGTATGGTAATAATGAGGATTTGAATTTAAATAATTCTATATTGAAGGCAAAATAATATTATATAATATAACATATATTATTATTATTTATAAATATTAGTATATTACATTATTTGTAAAGCATTATCTATCCCTTGTGCAAAGCATTTTCTATCCCTTGTGTCTCGGGCAATACAAGGAAACTTAAGAGCCTCTTATGATATTAGCTAATAAAGTACTTCATTAAAAATATTAGGACTGACATTGCTTGTTAAAAGTGGCATATAAAATTTAAAACTTCTTGTACTTTTACAGGTGAGTATAAATTTTTTTGAAAAAATGTTATACATCTTAAATAATTGAACAAATTTTCTTTTATTTGCTAAATTGAATGAAAATTATATACGTGAATGTTTTAGTATTTTCTTCCTTTGTTGATGGGGTCATATGTTCTAGATGAATAGTTGGGCATCAATTATCATACAAACTGAGTAGCATAAAATTAGATTTTGAATTAAAACTTTTTGTTACTTGAAAGTCAAAACTCTTGGAAATAATATGATTACTTTGAAATCAAAAACAATATTCTAATATGAGAAATGTCACACAAAAAAAGGTCAAATTATTTTTAAATACTGAAACTTCTTTAGAGTTTAGAAACTTTGAAGTTTAAGGTTGTCTTGCACAAATAGTTAGAAATTGATTTGTATATTAAAAATGAAGGAGAAAGGGATATGAATAGCCTAAAAAAATTCAAATTTGAATAAAATAAAAACATATGTGTGTGGGTTCAAATAAAACAAAAATATTTACTTTCATGTTTAAATTCAAAAAATTCTTCTAAAAAAATTAAAATAAATAAATTTTAAATTAATAAATTCATATCCCCTTTTAGATTTTTAAAATTATGTATAAAAAATAAATAAGTTTCCATTTATCAAGCTATTTATAAAAATAAAAACAATATAAATAAGACTCATAGTGGATGTGTATATTTGTTTTTAGGCCTAATCTTGGGTGTCTTAAGGCTCTAAACTATTTTCTGAGCTTGAAGATTATCCATCTTCATCTTAGTGTTCCTTGTTGCAACTTCAATCTTTCTCCCAAGTGCAGGATTGTCACGAAATAATAACTCGGCGAGTCCATGGTCTAATCAATAGGAAAAGGGAGTTTTTTTTTGGAGAAGAAATAGGAAAAGGGAGTTGATTAGTAATCTACAATATACAATAAAATTTAATTGAAGAGGAACTATGATTGGTTTGGTAAAGAAAAAAATTAAATTGAGGAAAACAACAATATCTTAAAATACTAAGGTTAAGGGATCCTCATAACAACACGTATACTGATAGTTCTAACAATTTTTATTTTATAAATCAATAAAACTCATATGAAATATGATTTTAATCATATGATTTAGGAAGACCCCTAATTAATTTTCTTAATGGTCCTTTTATGAATTTGATTGGTCTTAGGTAAGACCAAACTAGTGTTTTAATTTGCAAGGAATCCTAAGCATTAATGTGCCTGAAGTCTACGTTAAATCACAATAATTATACATAACCACTAAACACTTTTCTATACAAGTAAATCAATAAAAAACACAAGAATTACTTTCTCAAAAAAAACACAAGAATTTAAACATTAAAATCATACAAGTATTTTTAAGAACATATCCATAGAAAGTTGGGTTCATCCTTTACCTTTGCAAGGCTTCTAGCAAGCTATTACATGAAAGAAAACTCTAGAAATTGAGAAGAAACTCCATGAAAACCTAATTTTAGTTCCAAGGGTGCAATCCTTTGAATTTTGACCTAAAGTGCCTTCAAATAGGCTAATAAATCCTATTACAAGTAGAATTCCCTTTTGGAAAAAAATTCCCTAATTTTTCAATCTCCACTTAACTAACTTTTCTTGGCCCATTAAACTTCAAATTTGGAATTTTCATAGACTACAAAGTTGTAGCCCTTTGAGTTTTCTTTCCAGCCCAAATAAATAAATATTTGAGTTGAATATGAATGTCCTTACTCCAATTAGACTCAAATTTAGATAGGTTGACATTTTTTAACTTCATTATAGTCCTTGTTAAGATATAGTACATTAGCCTTCTTCATGGCACAAATCCACTCATGTCTGTTTTGATAAATATTGCTAGAATTAATTTCATTCTCCTAGAAAAGACATATTCATGCATTAAAATTTAATTTAAGCATAAAATTAATTATTCAACATTATTCCAAAACCAACGTAAAATGCATAAATTAAAACAAAATAAGTATGATAATACTTTCTAATAATAATATAAAATATGCAAAATTAAGTTATTATCATGCCTCGTTTTGAACAGTGCTTTTGTCGACTATCATTTGGAGTTAGCTAAAAGAAGATAAATGTATATATGTGTGTGTGCACTTTTTTTTGGAGAATGTGCTCTTTATGATGTCATAGATACCATAATTTTGTGGGTTCCAGTTAGCTCAACTGGTAAAGTCTCTGATAATTGTATAAGAGATCTGAGGTTCAATCCCCGCCTACACCAAAAACTGATTGGTGTCTTGGTCTGATGATAAAGAACTATCATCAGAAGCGGACGCCATAGGTTGAAACTCTCTAAAAAAAAAAAAAAAGATACCATAATTTTAATTAATATATAACCCTTATAATTGTCATGTTAACTTAAGACTTACCAAGTTTATTAAATTTTTCATTAGTAAATATAAAATTTATGATGGATTGTTAATCTTTTTTTAAAAAAAACTGAAATTATAATCTTAAAAGACTTTAAATTAATTAAGGCAGAAACACTATTTTGGTCCCTACATTTTGGTGTCACAGTCAATTTGGTTCCTATATTTTGAGAGTTGTTAATTTGGTCCATGTTATTTTTAAGTCACAGTCAATTTAGTCCTTACCGTTAGATGACTAACAAAATCTGCTTAGGTGGCAGAAGAAATGCACATATGGCATAAATTAAATTAAAATATAAATAGTCCTTCCACGTCAGCCCTTCCACATCAACTTCCACTACTATTAATCCCACGTTACTCTCACATGACCCACTTGTCATCAACACTCTTACAGTCCCGCTCTCTGTCAAACACGATTGAATTCAAAATACCCAAATTAAAATTCCAAATCCCTAACACACAATGAACATGAACACCTTCTTCACAAGCCTACTCCCCAAACGATACATATCAAAAAACAGACGAAAAACCTCATTTACATTAGCATCGACAGCCCCTTTTAAAAGCAACTTAACCTTCATTGGCTCATCTACATCACGGAGAACACAACTGGTATTTGGTACATAACTAGAAGCCTCAGCCTCTAGCCTGAAGAGTTCCAAAAATCAATAAATATGAACCTAATTTGTACGAGAATCATCTCCAGCAAAAATGTGTAGACCTGGTTTCCGAATTCAATTAAACTATATCTAGGTGTTTTCTTAGGCCTCGTGTCCTCATCAGGCCTTGAATTTAATTTACAGATCCCTTCTTGTTGCTTTAGCATAAATATTTGATAACACGACATAAAAATTCCAGGATTTGTGGAATCTAGATGAAGTAATTTATCTATAGTTTGTAAACCCGTATCAATGTTTTTATGATTTCGACGTCCACTCAGAAAAGCGAGAAGAGATTTGGCTGTGAAGAAGGAGTTCATGTTCAACGTGGGTTATGGATTTAGAATTTTAATTTGGGTAATTTGAATTCAATTGTGTTTGACGGTGAGTGAGGCTGTGAGAGTGTTGATGATAAGTGGGGCATGTGAGAGTAACGTGGGATTAATAGTAGTGGAAGCTGATGTGAAAGGGCCAACGTGGAAGGAATTTTATATTTTAATTTAATTTATGCCACGTGTGCATTCCATCTGCCACCTAAGCATATTCCATTAGTCATCTAACGGCAAGGACTAAATTGATTGTTACTTGAAAATAGCAGGGACCAAATTGACCGCTCTCAAAATGTAAGGACCAAATTGCCTCTGACACAAAATGTAAGGACTAAAATGGTGTTTCCACCATTAATTAATTATTATTTTTGAATCAATTATGGATTATTTTTTCTCGAGAAAATTAATATTTGAGCAAACACCATGTGTGCAAGAAACAATGGTTGTTAGAGTTTTTATTCATTAAAGAAAATTTTTGATTTTGCCAATAATATTAATTAGGAAATGACGAATTTGTAGATTACGCCATTAAATTTGAGGTAATGATCTGTCCCCTAAAGTATCAAAATTTTGATATGTATTCCTAACATTATGAAACAGTCAGAAAATCCTCTTCCATTCATATTTGTTAATTAGTTGCCTATTAAATGCCAGCTTATTTTAGACGAAATCTTTTTTTTCTTATATTTTTTCCTTTTTTTCCTCCTTGTGGAATGTTCTCGTTTCACTTGCAAACAAATACATACAATTTAGATTAAAAAATTGTCCACCTTCTCATTTTGATCTAAATAATTTTTCAATTTGAATTTGAGAGGAAAAATAATGGTGAGATCGAGGGAAAAACTCTATCCACCCTCATTTCTTTCATCTGTCTCTTTTCACTCCAACCAAACAATTGAAAAATCTCATTTTTCCTCTCCCTCTCCCTTTTACTTCTTCCATTTTCCATCTCTCCCTTGTCATCCCAACCAAACATCACATAAGGTTTTGTGGGTTTTGTGGTACTATTGTTGGTTAAGTTGGGTACTTAGAAAGACATTTTTGTGAATTGATTCTTCATTTCTATTTTGTTGCTAATAAAATGAAGAGAATGGATTAGTTTATTTTATTTTTTAGAGAAATATTTTAGTTTTTTTTTAAAGTCTTTTAGGTTATTAAATTGATGTATCAATTAATTGACATGTCATGATACGCTTGGACCAAATATTTCATGTGGCAAGCTTAGGTGGCATTTAATGGACAACTCATTAACATATATGGATTTAGGGGTGTCAATTCGGGTTCGCGTGTCGGGTTCGTGTCGTGTCGAGGTAGGGGTATTCGACTAAATGGCTCAACCCTAACCCGACCCATTTAATAATCGTGTCAGGATCCTTCAACCCTAACCCGACTTGTTAATAAGGCGGGTTGACCTGACCCAACCCATTTGACACGCTTAATAAACGAGTCTTGTTGGGTTGACACGAATGTAACACAACCTATTTCAACCTGCATAATATTAAATATAACATCCATCTAGAAATAATTTTTTTTATATCCCAAAAAGTAGTGCATACACTTCAAGTCTTCAACCCACATTCAAAATAATATAGTTCAACAAAAAATATAACATTCATCTAGAAATAAGTTCTTTACACTCCAAAAAGAGTGCAACACTTCAACCCAAATTCAAAATAACATAATTTAACAAAAATAAAATAACATAGTTCAACAAAAATATAATATCCTTGGAACTTGCCAAATGCTAAGTATCAATATTGAAAGAATTTAAGCAAACAGTAAACTAATCCTGACTATGACCACGATTATCATCCATAGATTCTTTGTTGATGTCCAAATTCATAACATCTTCCACAAGCTCATCCAATTTCATTTGTGCAAGTTCTATGCCAAAAAAATAAAAATAAATAAGTACTAGTAGTTACAAAATATGATCATGCCTCAACAGTTTTACAAGAACTAAATAATAATAATGTAAGAGTAATAATAACTAATGAAAGAAATAAAATTACCTTTCTCTCCATACAGCCAATCTCTAGTGCAAACCAATGCCTCAACAGTGTCCGGCCTCAATGAACTCCTAAATTGATCAATCACTCTCCCACCAACACTAAAAGTAGACTCTAAGGCAACAGTAGAAATAGGAACACTCAAAACATCACGAGCCATGGAAGCTAATTTAGGAAATCGGAATTGATTTGCTTTCCAAAATGAGAGAATATCTAAGTTTGCACTCCTATCCAATCTTGGTTCATCCAAATAGAGTTCTAATTGACTTTTTTGTGAATGGGCAGACTCTTCATCAATTTCAAATGAATCAAATTCCTAAATAAACAACAATGTCAATAAATATCACTCCTACAAAATAACAAATAACTTATTAAATAAAAATAAAAAATAGCAATATAAAATAACATATTAAATTAAAATAATTTTTTACCTGCATAACTGCTCTAGTCTCTTTGCTAAAAGATTGAATTGGACTCACATGAACAACCTTTCCACCACGTTTTCCAGTAGCTGCTGATGTTGTAGGAGCATTACTTGCATATTCCAAGGAAAGAGAAAATAATTTCTCACGCACATTCAAATATGCAGGGGAACCACTATATCCATAAAGCTTCTTATAGCAAAAATCCACAAACTGAAGCTTATAACGAGGGTCCAAAGAAACTGCTATAGCTAGTAGTACATTGAAGTCCAACCAATACTTCTCAAACTTGGCAAGAATTTGGACTGCCATTCTTCTCATGAACTCATCTTCATTCTCCATTTGTTGCCTCAATGTTAAATAAATCATGAACACTGATGGAAAGTACAAATTGGCTGCAATATTTGGTTCCAGAAAATGCACAAGTAGCATCATAAAAAACAGCCAAGAATTTGTCAATCTTTTCTACCTTACTCCACTCATCAACAGTGGGACAATTCTTATAATTAGAGTCAGTCAATTCTAAGTGACAAAAAGCACGCCTGTAGTAAAGAGCATTCTCAATCATAAGAAAGGTAGAATTCCACCTAGTGGGAACATCTTGTCTTAAGCCTCTTACCATCTAAAGACATTTGATTCACCGACTCTAAAATTTTTTGCTTCCTCACTTGTGAACCTTTCACATATTTAACACTTTCGCGAATTTTTTGGATAGCAATATCAATCTCCTTTAAGCCATCTTGTACTATTAAATTAAGAATATGAGCACAACAACGAAGATGAAAAATTCACCATTACAAACAAGTGCTTTCGTAATACTCAACTGAGTTCTCAAGATTTCAACAGAAACATCATTAGAGGAGGCATTATCTAATGTCACAGAGAATACCTTGTTCTCAATTTCCCACTCACAAAGCAAATTATACATTTTCTCAGACAAAGAAACTCCATTGTGTGGTGGAGGCATAAAGCAAAAATTCAACACCCTTTTTTGTAGAACCCAGTTTCTATCAATGAAATGTGCAGTAATGCACATATATCCATCAGTGATTACAGAAGTCCACAAATCAGATGTTAAACTAATTCTACTTGGAGCATCTTTTAACATGAATTTAATCTTTTCTTTCTCCCTTCCATGCATCTTAATCAAATCAGCCCAAGCAGTATTTCTAGTAATAATGGTAGCTTCAGGGCATAAATAAGCAAATATAGCTCTTATGGCAGTATACTCAACAAAACGAAATGGTAAGTCATGCATAACAATAGCAGCAACTAGCAATTCCCTAAATTTATCAGGTTCAAATTTAGATACAGCCCCACCATTTTTACTTAAAAGCAATTGACCCACATCTCGTGTATCTCTTCTCACACAATTTTCCAAATGACGCTTTAAGTTTCCAGTTCCGTAATTACCTGGAACCAAGTAAAGTCCACATCTCTTACATTTGCATCTTGGCTTCTTGTCTGGTCCAGGAGAAACCATTTCAAAGTGTGACCAAACTAGTGAAGTTTTCCTACGCCTTTTCTTTTTTTGACCCTCCATTAGAACTGTTACATCTTCCAAGTCATCAACTTCTTCCTCAGTTATAATCTCCACATCATTTGTGTTTTCCACGTTATTGCTATTATTGGTTTCCTCTATCTATACCTACACAGTTCACAAAATGAAAATAAACAACACATTACAATACAAATATAAACACTGTTCTTGACGTTTTATTATTATTTTCCGTCACAAACACTTTTTAATTCTATAATCCGCAACATATGAAACACATTTCAAAAAGTAATATATGGATCCAAGGGAATTAACACGTTTATAAGATGGCCAACAAGCATAATGTTAAGTTGTCTTATTATCATTCAAAGAAACTAAAACAAGTGGGCCATATCATGCAATCAAGAAAAACACAAGGCACATGGGTTCAAAGTTTATTGTACAAAAGCTGAAAAGCATTATGCAGAAAAAAATAAACACATTAGAGAGAGAGAGAGAACCGGCTTGAGAGTTTACACTTGAGTTTGAGAATTGGCTTGAGAAGAATAGTACGGCTGAAATTAAAAAAAAAAATAGATATTTATAAGAAAGTTTAGAGGTTTAGGGTTTGTAGGGTTTAGAGATTTAGGGTTTGTAAAGTTTCAATTTTCAATTACATCCCTTGTAAATTTTTGTAATTACTCACTTTTTTTTTTTAAAATTTAAAATATATGTTGGATATAAAAGGTATTTGACAAATCTAAAATAAAATAAATATTTATTTGTTATACGAGTTAAACGGGTTGTGTTAAGTGGGTCATTTCGGGTTTGACACAAATAAATTGGCGTGTCAAACGTGTCTATTGCGGGTTACGCGAGTTGACCCGTTTATGACACGTTTCTTATCGTGTCGCTTTCGGATCGACCCATTTATGACCCAAACCCATTAAGGCCCAACCCTAACCCGGAAAAACCCGTGTTGGGTTCGTGTCGTGTTCGCGGGTTGGGTCGAACATTGACACCCCTATATGGATTGAATGATTATTTTATTTCCAATGATAATTCAAAATTATCTAAATTATTAAATTATCTCAAATTTTCACCCCAACCTGTGGTGCTATTGTTGGTTAAGTTGGGTACTTAGAAAGACATTTTTGTGAATTGATTCTTCGTTTCTATTTCGATGCTACTAAAATGAAGAGAATGAATTAGTTTATTTTAATTTTTAGAGAAATATTTTAGTTTTTTAAAGTCTTTTAGGTTATTAAATTGATGTATCAATTAATTGACATTTCATGATATACTTGGACCAAATATTTCATGTGGCAAGCTTAGGTGCCAATGGACAACTCATTAACATATATGGACTGAATGATTATTTTATTTCCAATGATAATTAATGTTAGAGCAACAAATCTAAAATTTGAAACTTTAAAGAGCAAAATCAAAATTATCTCAAATTTTAAGGGTGTGAACTATAATTTAGTTTCATGAAATTTTATTAAATAAGGATTTGTCTTAATTTTTTTTAATAATTCGATAGTTATAATGGGGAAGGGAAAATTTGAATTCTAAACGTCTCCGTAAAAAATACTGAAAGATACCAGTTGAGTCATAAGGTTCTTAGTGATATACCTTAAATTTAGATTGTCATGCAAATGGATATAAAATATCTTGTTCACATAAATTTATCATTTGATTAATAAGACATGGTATTTTATTTGCTCTTACTATCAAATAATTTATATATGAACTCCATAAAAACCAAATCCTCAATTAAGACAATCTGGCGGGTTCAACAATGTGAACTTATAACCTATGTCGGGGTATTAAAGTGGTGGAACTATGATAAAGGCTGCTCAAGTTGACCTGTAGTAGAAATTCAACAGTGGTGCATCTTCTATTTAGACTAACAAAGAGGGGGAAAATTGCTCGTCTTGCAAGTAAATGAGCAACAACAGTCTAAGATCCCTATTTTAAATGTCTGCTTACCCAACCGAAGATTATTTCTCCGATTCCATAGTGCCTAGATTATCATGGAAAACAGTTTAAGATCCCTATTTTCTGCAAAGATATGCATCCAAGTAGATCGATGAAGCTTGTGCTTTGCCTCAGAGTACTGTGGTTCCAAAGTGGGATTTGGTTCCAAAAATCTTCAAGTTTTGGGCAGCGGTAGAGGGCATTATCATATCTTCTTGGTGGCCTCGACATATTGTTGGGCTTTGTGGAGCCTAGTTTATGTTTGATCCGGTTAACGACCCGACCTGGCCCCGAATAATGTTGTATGGTTTTTAATGGGAGATTTACTGAGGCTTAGTCCATGGAGCGGAGGCTTAGGCCGACAGGCCCAAGTCGTAGCCCATGGACAAGCCTCTTGGGGGTCCGAGGCCAACGCCTCCGGGAAAAATTTTTTGGGCCCATTTCATATATAAACCGATTTTGCCGTGATTAGGGTTATATAAGATTGTAGGTTGTTGTTGCCGCCTTCGATATAGTGAGAGAAAAGTATTGTAGCCGCAATTCTTGTACTCTGTATTCTTCCCTGATAATAGTGAAATCCTTGCAACTCCGTGGACGTAGGCAAATTGCCGAACCACGTAAATACTGTCTTGTGCGTGTGATTTTTTTTTATTTGGCGTGTGCTTTCTCTATTTTTTGTTTCTCACAGTTTGAGAATTTGGTTTAATTCCCTACACATATTTCACAAATACCAGAATTTTTACAAGCACGCCAAACTAAGTTTTTAACTTTGCCAAGAACATTCAAACTCCAAATTGTTTTCCACAATGGCTTCACAGTATCAGATTTACAAGGTCCAGGTTATTGACTTTGGTGCTTAGATAAGGGAATTTTTTTAATCACAGCTGCATCAAAACCATAGAAATAGTTTTCCAAGATATTCTCCCTCCATATTATCCGGTGTTCTTGATCAATAATAAGGAGACTCACCTTGGCTTCAGGTCATGCATCCAAAACTGGATAGATATTTTTGGGCTTATTTTTTTACTGGAAGCCAATTATCCCCCCAAATTAGTATCAAATTCCCATCCAAATTAAAATTTATAAATAATTGTAAGTGAGTTTCGTGCTTTATAATATTAAAAATCTAGAAACAAAGGTTATAAACAATCATATTAATTTTTAAAAAACAATAATCCTTTTATAAAAGATTTTTTATTTTTCATTTCTTTCAATTTAATTAAGATTAAAATGAATTAATTGAACTCCACTCAAACTTAATGTAATTGTTAGCTCTTTCTTATAGAGTTTTTATTCTAAAATAATAAAGGATCCGAAATTAGTTGCAATTTACTTAAATGAAATCTTTTTTTTTTTTGGTTATATAAATGCATATATGTTATTTATTAAACAAGATAAATGCACACAAAAAAAAAATGCATACGGCAGCTGCAGAGTGCTGCCCCTCAAAAATGAGGGACAAATTTGAAATCTGAGGCAGCTAGCAAGCTTTATCATGGGAATGGAATCTATTAAAAAAAAAAGGAAAATATATTGTTTTGGTCTCTAAATTTTACAAAATTTTTTTTTTTTCCGTCTCTAAACTTTAAAAAATTACTTTTTTCATCTTTGAACTTTGTAAAAAGTTGTTTTTAATAGTATAGAGACTAAAATAGGGATTAAAAAAAAAAAAATTTTTTTCAATAGTTTAGGGACTAAAAATAAAAAGTGAAATATTGTAGAGACTAAAAACGACATTTTCAATAGTTTAAGAACGAAAAATGAGCTTTTTAGAATTTAGGATGAAAATAAACTTTTATAAAGTTTAAGGTCCAATATAGTATTTTCTCCTCAAAAAAAAAAAAAAAAAAAAAAAAAGAAGTAAATCTAAAAGTCAAAAATCAAGAAGTAAATCTTTAAACATAGCAAAGCCAAACCCAACTCCTCAAGCTTCATCAATAGTTAAACCCCCTTTCCCCATTAGGCCTTTGTGAGCTGACATCAGTCCCTATAGACAGCGAAGCCACCGCAGGGAAAAAGCACTCCATCACTCTAGGATGACAAACACCTCACATTGCAACCAATGCAGAGACTTCTAGGGTCAGATCTGGACGACAATGGCAATTGCAACATCAAGTTTCGACCTGTTCAATAGACACATTCTATACATCACATAACCAATTTAACCATTTCGGTTCCTGGTATGTTCAATTGAACCGGTGGTTTTCGGTTTTTGCTATTTTTGTTTGATTTTATAGTTTTTGTTCATAATTGAAGTGGATTACATGCTGGTTCATGGTTGAGCTGCAGATATTTATCCCCGTAAATTGAGAGAATCACATAGGATTGTCATAACTTAAAATAGGAAAATGTTACGATTGAACTTTTGCCACAACTTGCTCATGTGATAAGTCGTGAGTGGTGGAGTTGTGAATTTACATACTTGCCATGTGAGTAAGTTGTGGCAAAAGTTGTGGTCAAGCATTACTTCTCAAAATATATATATACACACACGCACATATAAGCGCCTTTGATGAGACTTTTTTTTTTTTGGGTTAGTGTCATAATGTTTATAAGTAAGATAGAAATAGTGTCCTTTAGAGTGTGCCAACTCATGCAAGGTAATCGGAGCAATCAGAATCGGCTATGACTGATGAGATCTTGTAATGTACCCCCAATACAGTTGTTGACATATCTACTCAGCTTCAACCCACAAGAAGTCTAGGCTGAATCCTGTGAAAGCCACAAAAATTATAGGTGAAATGCCATACCCAGCTTGTTTTATTAAGATTAGAAGGTTTAGTACGTTATATCTTACATGATTCTATGAAATTCTTCCACATTCTTGTGTATATGTATCCCTAAACTTCCTCTTCCATAAATATTGTAACATGAGAAGGATTATTGGTTATAGATGCATGATACAAACTAAAATATCATTGGCTGCATATGCACTTTAAGAGTATTAGAAACCTATTATTTGATCGTAGATGTATACTCCATTAAAATAGCACCAAGCATTAAATAAATAATTAATTAATAAGATATTTTATTTTCACCAATAGCGTTACTCAGAAACATCGAAAGTATAAGTTCTCTTTATTCTAATGGTATGTGATATACACTTATACCTCAAATCCCTGAGACTTAGCCCAAGTACCCTTTTCAGTTTGGCCCAAGCATTTTGTCAAACAATTTGAGGGTGACAGGATTGGTCTCTCTTCACGTGCGATGAAGAACTGTCAAACCTTTGTTCTTCCTAACTATTGAAAAAAGGTTTTCAACAACTCTTGCTGACTTCTCGGTTCTCACCCAGAAGCAAATGGGTATTTTAATCTTAGCCATCCCTTGCTTGCTGCTAACTTTGTTGTTACTTGTTACAACTCTTTATCTACTGCCATTTGTGTAGAAGATTTTTAACTTTTTGAAAGAGTAATCAAAAGAAATGGGCATAGATTTGGAGGCTGGTAACCCATGACCACGATCCACCCAAAGAAGGGAGGCACAGTGGCGATCTACCCAGAGGCATGACGGAGATCCATCCAGCGGCACGACAGCGACGATCTACTCAGAGAGGCACGAGAGAGAGAGAAGGCAGAGAACAAATTGAGGGAGAATGAGAAGAAACTTGCTACTCATTAGAATAATTAGTGAACATAAATTTTTGTACGAACTGATACAAATGCAAATGTTATGCAATTTTTTTTAATAAAAAATGTATCTAGTAATAATAGAAATTATGCAATCAATCCAACCTTTTTCTAAGGCAAATGTTACACTATATATTTTTTTTTTTGGGTAGAAATGTGTTACTCAATTTCGAACATTGGAAAGGTCCTTGGCATAAAAAAAAGAATAATTAATAAAGTAAATATTCTAGGAACACTAGTGAAGAGTAAAGATAGATAAAAAAAACCTCGATAAGGTCCCTGTCATCTTGCCCAAAAAACAAAATCCTAGGGAAGCTAACTTCATCGTAATTCAAACCCAGAGCTCCACAAATCAATCAAACACCCAAAAAAGATCCAATCCTCAAACGAAACAACCATTTCCAAACAGTCTTGTTGAATAATGCCTTCAATTATTTTAAATGATATCTCATATTACATGAGTATAACCTTAAAGATCTTCGGCCAAAAAGGAGGAAGCCGCCAAATGACTCTGATATGCTTTACGTTGAGGTAATATAGGATGGTTCTCATTTACTCAATTTATGTAGGATGGCCAAAGTATTTTAAAACTTTTTGTCATTGGGACAACATAGATCCAAATGAACTTCATGATAAGTCTTGTCGTAGGATTATTACATGGGTATTGATATCATCTTCATTCTCCTGAATGGATGGCAAATGATCAGCATAAGAAACTTGTTTTGGGACAGTTAGTTTTCTTGTCATGAACGATTTAAGTTTTGATAACAAATTTTCTGGTCATAAATGATTTACAGAGAG
>JARYZH020001959.1:0-20284 GCA_030021035.2 Notholithocarpus densiflorus | reverse complement strand
GGAGGAACTGAGGAAGTTCGTGGAAAATGCTTCTTTCTATAATTCTATTCTATGTTAAAATAAATAATTAATAATAATTAATTACCTTTTAATTTGGGGTGTGTTTCATTTAGACCTTAAAATTTTTTGTTTAGAATGAATTTTTTCATTCTATATATATATATATATATATAATCATTTCATTAAAATTTTATAGTTTCATATTTTTATTATAGATCATTTTTTTTTTTGAAAAAATTACATTTTACCACTTTAAACTATATTATGATTACGTTTTGCACCATAAATTATGAACTTTATTACACTTTCCACTCTGATGTCAAGTTTGTTGTTAACTTAGATAAAAAAGTAGATCACAGAGTGAAAAGACTCAATTGTTCATCTTTTCAAACCCTTAAAATCAACGGTTAAATTGCATTTTACCATTCTAAATTATACTCCCAATTATATTTTGCATCCTAAACTTTTGATTTCCATCCAAGATAACAGTAAACTTGACGTCGGGGTACAAATTGTAATAAGAGTTATAATTTAGATTACAAAACATATATTCAAAAAGTTCAGGGTGCAAAGTGTAATCAATATTATAATTTAAAGTAATAAAATTTAATTTATCAATATCATATTTGCTTATTTAAAATTTAAAATTTAAAGTAAGTTTCATTTAATTATGAAATAAATATTATTTAAACTTGTTTAAAATGTGATGTTTAATGGTGTCGATAGAAAACATATGCTAAAAGTTTTAATTGAGACGTTTTTAAAAACCTTGAAGTTTAAATGAAAAATTTTGAAAATTTAAATGAAATATACCTAAAACTTTAAGGTTTAAAAAGTAATTCATTCATAAAATTAATAATAATAAAAATTTACATCCGCGATTCATTTACATGACAATCCCACCTATGTTATTTTAATCAAAATAAATATTTATAAATATTTTAAATGACTTTAAACTACATAGAATTTTAGTTGAAGTAGAATTTAAACTGTAGGGTTAAGGGCCCAAATCCTATATTGGGCCTTGGGCCTTAGGCCGAGAACATGAATGGTCCAAGGAAGGATAAACAGCCATGGGTGATTCCAGTTTAGAGTCTCATAAGTAAGGAATGAGTGGAAGGTGGTCCGAGGAGGAGTTTCTCCTCGGGTATGATAAATACAGCTCAAATATGTTTTCTAGCAATCAAGGTGACATTCCAAGAAGCTCCAGTGATAAGGACGTGCATCATAAACATGTGAGAAGGAGGGGAACCCAAGAATATCTAAGGAAAAGCTGCTACCACCACATTGAATGTACTGCAGCTACTTTTTAGGCCGCATTTATGTGGAGAAGACTCCTGAACAGTGATGCCTTAGCTACTGCAACTCACAGAAAGCCAAAGAGGGTGTCTGATGGGACGGGCACTCAAGTAAGGACCTAGATGATCAACAAGTGTAGGATCAAGATGGTCCAAATGGAGCTATATAATGTAGGAGACCTCCCGTGAGAAGGGGATCGGAAAAAAGAAGGAGAATTACTGTAGCACACTAGAATAAAATTTGTAACCTCGCTTAGGCATTAATAGAAGAGAAGCAGTTTCCTCGAACTTGGCCGAGGACGTTTTTCTCAAGCCCTGACTTGTATATTTTCATTTTCCTGTCATCAAGACTTACCTTATTGTTTGACTAAATCACTAAAACCCAGTTCTTTGACTCACTCTCTATAAATTTATTGTTTTTGGTTGCTTGGGCCTAAGTCCATCCATCCTTTGGGCTTAGGATCCGAATCAGGTCCATACAATTGGCGCCGTCTATGGGAAGAGTTTCGGTATTTCAGTGAGGCAGGCTTTCAACCATGGTAGGTTCAGGTCCACACCAGGTAGAATCTATAGGGTCCCAATGAGAGAATCCTTTTGTCAACCTCGAGCGTAGAAGAAACCGGGAGGGGAGTGTGCATACTATCCGGACTGGTAGGAGTCAATCCTGGGGGAAGAGCCACCTCTCTCATGAGGAGGATACCAAAGCCCTGCAACTAAAGGTTAACCGATTGAAGAGAAAGCTGCGCCATGCACGGCGAAGGTGAACCCCCTCCAGCTCTGACGTTTCCTCTGATGGTGGAGAGGATTCCAGTTACCAACGAAGGTCAAGGACTCCACCCAGCGAGACTTTCTCCTACGAGGAAGAGCACCATCGCAAACGTAGGTATAAAAGCCTAACTCGCAGAGGACTGGGAAACGATGCTATGAGCAAAGTGTTGAACCAGATTTCCAAGTCACCCTTTACGCGCAGGATTGAAGGGGCAACACTTCCTCGGCGTATTCATCAGCCAATGTTCACCATCTACAATGGACGAACGGACCCGATGGAGCATGTGAGCCATTTCAGTCAGAGAATGGCTGTCCATTCTAAGGACGAAGCCTTGATGTGCAAGGTGTTCCCACCCAGTCTGGGACCCGTAGCGATTAGATGGTTCGACGGCCTAAAGGCAGACTCCATAGGTTCCTTCAAGGAGCTCATCAGGGCTTTTGCCTCTCGTTTTATTACGTGTACCAGGGTCTCTTGGCCCATAGATTCCCTACTGTCCTTATCCATGTGAGAAGGGGAGACTCTGAGGATGTATTCGGACAGATACTAGGAAATGTACAATGAGATTGATGGTGACTTTGATGACATGGCCATCAGCACCTTCAAGGTCGGCTTACCAGCTGAGCACGGTTTAAGGAAGCCTTTAACTGGCAAACCTGTCACCAGTGTGCGCCAACTCATAGAACGGATTGATAAATACAAGAGGGTTGAGGAGGACCAGCAGCAAAGCAAAAGGAAAGGTAAGGCTATCCCCTAGGAGAGGGGGGATTTCAGGTCGGACCAATACAACCATAACAGACCCCGGAGGGATTTCGCGAGGCAATTTGGGCCTACGGCTCCTCAGGTGGTTAAAGTGGTGTTCCGAAAGCCAGTACATTAAGTATTGGAGAAAATCAAAGGTGAGCCATACTTCAGATGGCCGAACAATATGGCAGGGGACACCACCAAACACAACCAGAGGTTGCAACAATTTTTGTATCGACCCGACGGGCAGAGAGACCAGGCAAGATCAAAGGCTCAGGGGAACGCCTCTTCCGGGCCCTCTTTAGGTACAATCAACATCATCTTCGCCGCTCTAGGGAGAACCGGCTCGCAGCCCTCTAGGGTAATGTCCATGACTCAGCTACCCGCTAAGAACTCTAGTCAAATGCCGAAGAGGGCAAGAATGGAAGCCTAACCAGCGTTGAGCTTTTCGGATGAAGACAAGGCCAAAACCATACAACCACATGACGACGCATTAGTGATTACCCTTAGGATAAGAGGGTATGACGTGAAGAGGGTGATGGTAGATCAAGGCAGCGGAGCGGAGATCATGTACCCTGACTTATACAAGGGGCTGAACCTGAGGCCCGAGGATTTGACTGCCTATGATTCGCCTTTGGTGAGCTTCGATGGGAAGGTTATCATTCCAAAGGGTCAGATTAGGCTACCCGTGCATGCGGGATTAGAGGTAGTAGAGGTGAATTTCATTATGGTGGATGCCTATTCTCTTTACGTGGCTATCGTGGTAAGACCCTAGCTTCATACCTTGGGAGCTGTCTCATCCACTTTGCATCAAAATGTGAAATACCCGTCTGGGAACCAGATTGAGGAAATAGTGGGGAGCCAATCGGTGGCGAGGCAGTGCTTGATCACCGCGATAAGGCATCAGCTAGGAGAGGAGCCCTCGTACTTCGCAGGCAGGGGCTTATAGCAATCAAAGGGCCCGACATTACCCTTAGATGAGACAGTCGAGGAGACAAAATGCGAGAATTTAGAGAAAATTGTTGTCGGGGACGACCTAGAGAAGTTCTTTCAAGTCGGAGCCCGGCTACCCCCTCAGAAGAAGGAAGAACTAGTGGGGTTCGTTAGAAGGAACATAGACGTGTTTGCGTGGAGTGCTTACGAAGCACCTGGAATGGACCTAAGCTTCATATGTCATCATTTGAACGTTAGCCCATCAGTTACCCCCAAAAAGCAACCATATCGACGCTCTTCTAAAGATCACTCTGATGTTGTCAGAGATGAAGTGGCGAAACTTAAGCAGGCTGGGGCTATTAAGGAGGTGTTTTACCTTAAATGGTTGGCCAATACTGTAGTGGTGAAAAAGAAAAGCGAGAAGTGGCAAGTATGCGTAGACTTCATCGACTTGAACAAGGCTTGCCCAAAAGACCCTCTCCTCATGCCTCGGATCGACCAGTTAGTTGACGTGACAGTGGGCCATCCACGAATGAACTTTCTAGATGCCTTCCAAGAGTACCATCAGATACCATTAGCTTTGGAAGATCAGGAAAAGACAACCTTTGTCACCTCCACTGGGAACTACCACTACAAAGTGATGCCTTTCGGCTTAAATAATGCAGGGGCCACTTATCAGAGAATGATGACCAGGATGTTTGAACCTCAGCTGAGAAAAAATATTGAGATCTATATAGACAACATAGTGGTTAAGAGTAAAGCGGAGTCCGGGCACATTCACGACCTCGAGAATATCTTTGAGATCTTAAGGAGGCACAAATTGCGACTAAATGCTTCGAAATGCTCTTTTGGGGTCGGATCAGGAAAGTTCTTGGGGTATATGGTCACTCACCATGGAATTAAGTCAATTCTGACCAAATTAGGGCAATTAACAACTTACAACCACCTTGGAATCCCAAAGAGGTTCAGAAGCTGACAGGAATGACTGCTGCCCTAAACCGATTCATCTCTCGGTCAGCAGACAGGTGTAGCGCCCTTTTTCCAGTTGCTGAACAAGTGGAAGGGATTTGAATGGACCGAGGAGTACATCCTAGCCTTCCAACAATTGAAGGAATACCTTTCTCGGCCACCTATTATGTCAAGGCCCGAAGTTTTGTTTGCTTATATCGCTGTGGCCCCTTATGCCGTGAGTCTAGTGTTGATACGAGTTGACAGCAGCGTACAACGACTAGTGTATTATGTGAGTAGCTCACTACATGAGGCCGAGATCCGCTACTTGCCACTGGAGAAGGCCATTTTGGCGGTGGTACATGCTACCCGTAAACTCCCCCATTACTTCCAGGCACATACAATTGTTGTCCTAACTCAGCTCCCGCTCAAAGCTCTGCTCCGAAGTGCTGATTACACGGGGAAGGTTGCTAAATGGGGCACGATCCAAGGGGCTTTAGACATCAAATACATGCCTCGTACCTCTGTTAAGGGCCAAGTCCTCGCAGATCTGGTGGTCGAGTTTGCTGAATCCCTATTGGAAGTAGAAGCCGAGAAGTGCAGCATGGATGGAAAATCGGTTGGCATGATCTCCCAACAAGGTCCCCTATCCTGGAAAGTATACGTTGATGGTGTAGCAAATCAGAGGGGGTCTGGAGTGGGGCTAGTTCTAGTATTCCTCGAAAAGATTACCATTGAGAAATCGTTAAGGCTGGACTTCTCAACCACAAATAACGAAGCCGAATATGAGGCCTTACTGATGAGAATGTCCATGGTTCAAAGAATGGGCGGCAAGGCAGTAGAGATGTTCTCGGACTCAAGATTGGTTGTTGGCCAAGTAAAAGGAGAGTTTGAAGCGAGAGACGAAAGAATGCAAGGGTACTTGAGTCTGGTTAGACATTCGCAATTAGGGTTCGAATCTTTCGACCTATTACATATCCCTAGAAGTGGAAACACATAGCCGATTCCCTTGCCACACTAGCAGCCTCCTCGGCCTAGATTTTGCCTCGGGTCATACTTGTCGAAGACCTGTACAAGCCCACTATGATGAGAAGAGACACGGTCCAGATCCATCAAGTCAGGGTGGGGCTGAGCTGGATGGACCTTATAGTCCTGTTCCTTAAGAAGGATATCATGCCCGAAGAGAAATCAGAGGTTGACAAGATACGGAGAAAGGCTCCTCGTTTCTGGCTATCCGAGGACCAAAAATTGTATAAGCGCTCTTTTTCTGGGCCATACCTGCTATGCATACACCCTGAGGCAACAAAATTAATCCTCGAGGAGTTACATGAGGGGATTTAGGGAAGTCACACTAGAGGTAGATCTTTGGCGCACAGAGCCATCACCCAAGACTATTGATGGCCGAACATGCAAAAAGAGGCACAAGAATATGTAAGGAAGTGCGACTAGTGTCAAAAGTTCGCACCAAACATACACCAACTGGGGGGAGTCCTTAATCCTCTGTCCAGCCCTTGACCATTCGCCCAATAAGGCTTAGACATTGTAGGCCCTTTCCCTAAGGCAGCAGGAAATAAGAGATACCTGCTGGTCGGCATTGACTATTTCACTAAGTGGGTCGAGGCTGAACCCTCGGCTAATATCAGGGACGTAGACGCCAAGAAATTTGTTTGGAAAAACATCGTAACTCGGTTTGGGGTCCCTCGTACCCTCATATCGGATAACGGCCTTCAGTTTGATAGCAAAGCCTTCAGGAGATAATGTTGTGATCTCGGAATTACGAACATATATTCCATCCCAAGTTATCCCTAAGGGAATGGATAAGCTGAAGCAGTTAACAAGGTCATAGTGAACGGACTCAAGAAAAGATTGGATGATGCAAAGGGAAAATGGGTGGAGGAACTGCCATATGTCCTGTGGACGTATCGAACCACACCCCGTAGATCAACGGGGGAAACCCCCTTTTTGATGACTTATGGAGCCGAGACTGTTATTCCCCTAGAAACTGGCTTCTCGACGCTGATGACAAGTTCTTTCGATCCGAGCAATAACAACGGATTACTAGAAAAAAGCCTAGACCTGATTGAAGAGAGGAGAGAAAGTGCGATGATCCAATTGGCGTATTACCAACACAAGCTCAAGCAAAGTTATGATGCCAAGATGAAGCTGAGACCATTAGCACCTGATGACTTGGTGTTGAGAAAGGTTCAGGGTACCGCAAAGAACCCAGCATGGGGAGAACTAGGGCCCAACTGGGAGGGGCCATACCGCATCACTTCGGTGATTAGTATAGGAGCTTATTTCCTCGAAGACCTAGATGAACGTGTAGTACTATGACCTTGGAATGTAAACAACCTGAAAATGTATTATTATTAATGAAAGTTTCATTTGTCATATGACTCATTTATTGTGTAGATACATCGTACTTCCCATTATTATCTTTATAAGTGATTAAACAGAACCTTAGTCATGCCTGAGTCCACGGACCAGATGCTTTGGAGAAATTAACACTATGACATATTTATAAGTGATTAAACAGAACCTTAGTCATGCCTGAGTCCTCAGACTAGATGCTTTTGGGAAATTAACACTATGACATCTTTATAAGTGATTAAACAGAACCTTAGTCATGCCTGAGTCCACGGACCAGATGTTTTGGGGAAATTAACACTATGACATCTTTACAAGTGATTAAACAGAACCTTAGTCATGCCTAAATCCTCGGACTAGATGCTTTGGAAAAATTAACACTATGACATCTTTATAAGTGATTAAACAGAACCTTAGTCATGCTTGAGTCCTCAGACCAGATGCTTTGGAGAAATTAACACTATGATATCTTTATAAGTGATTAAACAAAACCTTAGTCATGCCTAAGTCCTCAGACCAAATGCTTTGGGGAAATTAACACTATGACATCTTTATAAGTGATTAAACAAAACCTTAGTCATGCCTGAGTCCACGGACCAGATGCTTTGGGGAAATTAACACTATAACATCTTTATAAGTGATTAAACAGAACCTTAGTCATGTCTAAGTCCTCAGACCAGATGCTTTGGAGAAATTAACACTATGACATCTTTATAAGTGATTAAACAGAACCTTAGCAGATCACATACGAGGGAAAAATTAACACTGTGGTGTGTATTGGTCCTTCACTAAGTGTCAAAACATATCTAGGATTATGCACAACTCCTTGGACTGATAGCTTTGAGAAGGTTGAAGTCCTTACTTATTTACCTAAGTAATGAGCGGGGTGAAGGTTGTTTGTCCCTTTAAATTTTTTACTCTTTGCAAAGTATATATATTTATCTCCATAAGATCCAGCCCTTATTACAGAAGGTCCAACCCTTAATGCAAATATGTGATAAACCTCTTCATTGCTGGTACCTGATTGAATTACTTAAATCATTAGCTTTGTATTACTGCTAGCCTTTATTAAAGTCTGAGTAATAACAGTTCAACGCTATCTATGGTAACAATAAGGCATATAAAGTAAAGGTACAAGGGATGAAGGGCAAAACACTTTCATTAAACAAGAGTTGGAATACATTATGTTTGGTAGTAGAATGCCATTACAAAAAAAAATACACATGGAAAACTGCAAAAGAAAATCCTATATCTAAGCCTTGACTTGGGGAGGGTCTTTCTTGGGATCAGCAGCCTTGGAGTGGACGTCACCAGCCTTGGACTTAGCCTCTGCATCCTTGGCCTTGGAAACCACGTCCTTGATTGTGAGGTCGTCCTCGGACTGAATGGCCTTTTCCGTTGACAGAACCTCCTTACCTTTTTTGGCCCCCGTCGAGACCTCAGCATCAGGGGTAGGGGCCTGGATAGGAAGGAGAGGATCAGCAACGGGAAGAGGGAACGTTGCTGGGACTTCTCGAATGTCCTCGAGGAAGAAAACATTCTCGATCCTCTTCAGCTCAGAATCTACAGTGACTCCCGCCCGGTCAAGTGATGCTGACCATGATTCGGCACAGTAGTCTCTGTATACTCTGGCCATCTCTTCCGCCAGCTGGGTCTCTGTTTCCTGTACCCCACGCTCGTAGGATGCCTTCTCCACGGCCTCGGAAGCTTCCCTGGCCATCCGAGCCGCATCCTTGGCCTTCTAAAACTCTACCTTGAGATCCCGAACCATCTGCCTTTCGGTGGCTAGGTCTATCTCGGTTAAGTGTAGCTTTTGGCACTAATCCTCGACCTGCTTCTCCACGGTCTTTATACCTGCCTCGGCACTCAGGCGAGCCTTGTCCACTTCCTTCAACTTCTTGGACAGCTCCGCCTTTTCTTGCTTAAGGGCTCCGAGAGCCTTCTCAACCTCGATATGGGAGTGGGCCTCAGCTCTAACTTCTTTACGAGCATTCCGAACCCACTCCTCGGCCACAAAAATTTTCTGGGTGACTTGCATAAAAATAACAAAGGGATTATATATATACATGTGTATAAAAAGTTTATGACAATGAGTTGAGGGGCTTCTTAGCTTACTATAGCAAGGTCTCTTTTCAGAGACATGAAGAGATCAAACTGCTTCATACGTTTGAGAGCCTCCATATCCATAGGAAGGAGAAGGGGTTGCTCCAAAGCTTCAGCGATGTAAGCCGCCTGCCCTCTTTGGGACTCCCAGATGGAAGCATCCCAAGGAATAGCAGCCCCCTCTAGCTCTATCTGAGGAGCCTAGGTGCACTATTGTCGGCGTACTTCAGCTTCGTCTCGGCTCTCCACAAAGAGGGCCCTCTTGTCCTTAGGATCCTTAGTGATCCTCTGTTGTTTAGTACCCTTTTGAGGGGCCACCTCACCTTCCTCTAGATCCTGCACTGACCTTTTCTTCTTCTGATTCGGATTGGCGTGCAGTTCAAGGTCAGTAGGGGGCGGATGAGAAGCAAGAGGATTCGAAGGAACTTGGGTATTGGGAACTTCTCTCGAAGATGACCCCTTGTTCCTGTTGGCCAGTAGACCCTTTAAGCCGGTCCTTTACTTCAAGTCCATACCTTCTTCTTCATTTTCGGAGCTAGAATCGATTCGAGCAACCAGTAACCTCGGAGAATGAGCAGCTGAAAATCTATCAAAATCGGCCTCAGAGTCCAACAGCTCTACCGGTCTTTCTGGCGCTTCACCTTCCTCCCCAAGGTGGAATTGGTCGATCTTAACCTCGAGGGATAAGTGAATAGAATCTGTCTCCTCTCTCGGCGCGGCTACCTCCTGAGGGACACGTTGAATGGGTAGCTTAATAGGCGGAAGGTCCCTCTGAGCCAAAAACCCCGGCTTAGAGACGTCTATGCATGCTAATCTAGGGCTACCGGCCCTTATTGCCTGGCCTATGTCCTGAAATATGCGAGACAGAGGCTCGTAATCCAAAATTAAGTGAGCGGCCCGTAGCTGTCCGTTTTCACTTATGAATATCTCAGATCTCAGTAGTTTGTTGAGGCCTGGTACGTTAACCAAACTGAGTTTCAGAGCGACGTGATTTTTATCTGTAAAAACATCCGAAGAGGAAATCATGGTCAGACCAACAAAAACGACCATCAAAATAAGATGAAGTGTTAAAAGTGAAAGGGGATAAAACTAAGAGCGCTAAATCCCCTGACAAAGGGACTAATCCTAGTGTACCCCACCTGGATATCCCGCCTGAGTTGGGTAGTGAAGACCGTCATTCCACTTCTCAGAGACAATAAGGTAGTCATCCTTCATGCCCCTGTTTGACTTGGGAAGGCACGATATCAGTCTAACAATGTCAGATCAGGACTTGAGATAGTATCCCGCACCGGCAAGCTTGTGGCACTCGTACATGTGAACCACATCATGCCACGTGAGTCCCAAGCACATCTGCTCGTTGAGAGCGTCTACGCAACCCAGGATTGCGCAGGTAGTCTCTGGTTATCTTACCCATGGGAAGTGTCATTCCTCCCTTTATAAAGGCGATCATTGGAATGACAACTTCACCCACCTCTCTATTTGTAAGTACTTGGTCTGAGGCACAATACTGTAGGCCTACTCCCTATGGGATATGGTATTTGGCCCTAAAACCCTCCGTACCGGCTGGAGAGTCTACTAAGTGCTTGAATCTACCCATCTAAGCAAACGAAGATGACGCAAATGAAGTTTTCTAAAAAAGAAAGAAGGCCGAGGAGAAAAAGAAAGTTTAAAAAGACAGATACTTATGAAAGCAAGTGAGTGTATAAAATCCTGAACCTTTAGAAAAATCTTTTGGAAATTTCTCAAGGAAAAGAATTGAGGAGACTTAGGAGTGTAGAGAGTTTGGTGAGTCGGAGTACTTGAGATCTCTGGAGAACTTGAAAATTCGAAAATGAGGGGAAAATGATTCCCCTCAAGACTTTATATGGAGGGTAAAAATGAGTGGGAGTTATCCCGCTCAAAATTCTAGGAGAGCGGTCAGCCGTTAGATCTACACCTCACCGTTGGATGTAGGGGACAAAGCGCCGCCTAGAGCAGTTAATAACGTCTCGCAAGCTACGAAGCGTCAATAACAATTATGAAGCGCGCAGAATGGTACTCTTGCACGTGTAAATCAAAGAATTAAGTAATGATAAGTCTTAGAAAATCAAAACCCCACTTTTCTCCTCGGATGAGAAGGAAAAAACTAGAGTTTTGAGGAGCTATTGTAGGGTTAAGGGCCCAAATCCTATATTGGGCCTTGGGCCTGGGCCTGGGCCGAGAATATGAATGGTCCGAGGAGGGATAAACAGCCATATGTGATTCCAGTTTAGAGTCTCATAAGTAAGCAATGAGTGGAAGGTGGTCCGAGGAGGAGTTTCTCCTCGGGTATGATAAATACAGCTCAAATATGTATTCCAGCAATTAGGGTGATCTTCCAAGAAGTTCCAGTGATAAGGACGTGCATCATGAACATGTGAGAAGGAGGGGAACCCAAGAATATCTAAGGGAAAGCTGCTACCATCGCATTGAATGCACTGCAGCTACTTTTCTGGCTGCATTTATGTGGAAAAGACCCCTGAATAGTGCTGCCTTGGCTACCACAACTCACAGAAAGCCAAAGAGGGTGTCTGATGGGACAGACACTTAAGTAAGGGCCCAGATGATCAATAAGTGTAGGATCAAGATAGTCTAAAGGGAGCTATATAATGTAAAAGACCCCCCATGAGAAGGGGATTGGAAAAAAGAAGGAGAAATACTGTAGCACTCTATAACAAAATTTGTAACCTCGCTTAGGCATTAATAGAAGAGAAGCAGTCTCCTCGGACTTGGCCGATGACCTTTTTCTCAAGCCCCGACTTGTATATTTTCATTCTCCTGTCATCAAGACCTACCTTATTGTTTGACTAAATCACTAAAGCTCAGTTCTTCGACCCACTCTCTATAAATTTATTGTTTTGGGTTGCTTGGGCCTAAGTCCATCCATACTTTGGGCCTAGGATCTGAATCAGGTCCATATAATTGGCGCTGTCTGTGGGAAGAGTTTCGGTGTTTCAGTGAGGCAGGCTTTCAACCATGGTAGGTTCAAGTCCATACTAGGCAGAATCTATAGGGTCCCAACGAGAGAATCCTTTTGTCAACCTCGAGCGTAGAAGAAACCGGAAGGGGAGTGTGCATATTGTTCGGACCGGTAGGAGTTAGTCCCGGGGGAAGAGCCACCTCTCTCATGAGGGGAGTGTGCATCTTATTGTAAATATTTAAGTGTATCCATGCATATGCATGAGGTTGTAAGCTAGTATATAATAATAGGTGAAGTTGAGAGAAACTCAAATTAGAATTCTAAATTAGAGTTCCAATTTTGCGCCATGTGTCCTAAATTATTTATTCTTAAAGAGTTTTATTTCTTAATTTTAGAATCAAATGTGGGACCATATCATAAATATTCATCCAAGTGAGTTATTAAGTACAAAAACCAAAGAGTCTAAAATAAATAAATCCTAAAAAAAAAGTGCTTCACAATAATTTAAAAAAAAAAGACAATTTACATTTTATACCTAATAATATCCTTACAATTTTTTTTAAAGAGTTAACAAAATGTAAAAATGACTATCAATAGTATTTAAATTATATATATGAATTATATTATGCATTTTATTGTATATCTTTAAGTGTATCCATACATATGCATGGGGTTATAAGTTAGTTACTTATAATACAACATGTGACATAAGAAGAAAAATGCAAATAAATAAATGGGTAAAATACTATTTTGGTCCTTAAAATTTACTAAAAAAATGTTTTTCATTCATAAATTTTACCAAAAATTTGTTTTTTAATCCCTAAAATTTAAAAAGTTATTTTTTCGTCCCTAAATTATTGAAAATATTTTACTTTTTGTCCCAAACTATTAAAAAAATTTATTTTTCATCCCTATTTTTGTCTCTAAACCATAAAAAAAAAAAAACTATTTACAAAAATTTAAGGATGAAAAAATAATTTTTTAAAGTTTAGGGATGAAAAAAAAACTTTTGGTAAAATTTAATGACCAAAATAATATTTTACCCTAAATAAATAAAAGAAAGATAAAAAATGTGAGGGTCATTCACATGGTGCAAGCCTAAAGACATAACTTTTAATTTTATATGATATGATGTGATATGATTTTAAGGATTGTATTTTTTTTTCATATTAACACATATTGCTGAAGGATTATAATTTTCATCAAAATATGTGGGTAGATTCCTTTATTTATTTATTTTATTTTTGTATAGCATATTCTCTAAACTAGAAACTACATGCATGCTTATGATTTGTGCCTCAATTGGAAATGTATTATAGAGAAATAATTTTTTTATTATTTATATTCTTAAAAAAAAACTTATAGACAAGTATTTAAATGTATATAATTAACGGTAAAACTTAGGTACATTTTTTAGATACATGATATTAGATTATCAAACTAAATTCAAATAGATGACTGCACTGATTAATAAAATAAAAACAATATTATCTCTTTAAACTTGAAAGGAGAATTAAATTCAATAAAGTTTTTTATTTATTTGAATTTAGTTTAAAAGAAAACATAAAGCATTTTAAGAATTATACTTATGCTATAAAATAAAAGGAAGCAGTAACCACCGCGCACCCTTGGTGCAGTGGTCACTCTACAAGTATAAGTGCTAGTGAGGTGTGGGGGGCAAGGGCTGGGGTTCAAGTCTCCAGGAGGGAGCTTCACACACATATACACTTAGATTATACTATAATAGAAATTCTATCTTGTATAAAAAAAAAAGAAAAAAAAGAAAAAAAAGAGGGAAGCAGTAGACACCGCAAATAAAGCTAGAGTAACTGTATATACACAACTTTTATATATAGTGGTCAAACACTTTCTTTTGTTATTGTCGAAAGATACAACAAATAGTTTTGTTATTGAAATGTTATATATATTTCTTTACAACAAGACTTTCATGTGTGTGTGTGTGTATATATATATATATATATAAAATAAAACTAGAGTAACTGTATATACACAACTTTTATATATAAGTTAGGGGTGGCAATTTTTATCCATATCCATGAACCCGCACATTACCCACTTATTTGGATAAGTCTTAACCCAACCCATTTGAATATTTGGGTTAAATGGATAAAGACCCATTTGGTTATTTAATTAGATGGGTCTAAATGGATGAATCCACTAATAACCACTAAACCCATCTAAAATTTAAATTTAAATAAACCCACAAAAACCCAATAAACCATTCTAAAATCAAACACACTTTACCAAGTACTCTTCGACATTTCCTACATTTTCTCATCATCCAAACAGACTCGTAACAAACACAAAACCAAAATAGCACACGATCACATCTCGGCAACCAAACAAACACTACAGAACACAGCCGATGACCTTGAAAATCAGAAAATCACTCATCCAAACTAATAACAAAATATTAAAAAAGCAAAAACAAAAAATCCAAATCCAAATCTTTCTTTTGTTAGGACGGATACTGAGGACGTGGACGATCTTCGCGAAGTAGTGAAGGTAAACGACGAGGGCGGTGCCGTGAGCGGTGGCGGCGAAGGAGCCAACGAACCTGAGTGCCTAGTCGAGGTTGTCAGCGCAAGCGAAAAGCCTGGAGAAAGGCACGGCGGCCGGAGGCGGCTCCATTTCCTCGGGCTTGTCGATCTCGTCTTGCTTAGAGAATCGGACCGTCGCCATCCTTGAACTCAGAGATCGGCTCGATCTCCTCGGGCTCGTCGATCTCATCCTTCTCAGAGAATCGGACCGTCTCCATCCTTGAACTCAGAGATCGGCTCGATCTCCTCTAGCTGCTACGCCGCCGTGTCCGCGCTCTGGTCGAGGTACGGCGACAGCGAGCTCAAAATCCCTTTCTTTTTGTTTCAGGCGAGCTACATGTCTTCATGTTTTCTTCTTTTTATTAAAAATTTAAGCTTTGTTTGGATTCCAAGAAAGTTAGGAGAGAAAGGAAAGTTTAAATGAGTTAGAAAAGTGTTTCAACACATGCGCTAATGCGTTAGTGGCAATATTAAAATTAAATGGGTTAAATGGGTGGGTTACTAATTAAATGGGTTGGGCGGATAATGGATAATTAATTTATATATAAACGGGTAATAAATGCATAAATGAGTAATTATACACCTAACCCATTTATGACCCAACCCGCCCATTTGTCACCCCTAATATAAGTGGTCACGCACTTTCTTTTGTTATTGTCGAAAGATCCAACAAGTAGTTTTGTTATTGAAATGTTATATATATTTCTTTACAACAAGACTTTCATATATATATATATATATATATATATATATATATATATATATATATAGCCTTTAGTATGTCAGTTGGTTTTAAGATATGTGCTGAAGCAAATTGAATGTTATTAGAGAATTGATATGGCACTAAGGGTTGAAATTTACTGCTGAAGGCCACACAATAAAAGACCAAAATTGGGAAATGTATTATAGTAAAATCCAGCTAGCATTTCAAATGTATTGTAGTAAACTTGAACTAGCACTTCAAACTTATCTCAATTTCCAATTTCCAACAACTTAAACTTTATATTATAATCAAAATTTCATTTAGTGGATAAGCGGTAGCTCAGGGGCTGTTTGGCATTGTTTAAAATAACAATAACACTTCTGACACATATTTTTATAACACTCAAACACGTATTTTCACAATACCGAAAATTGAACAACAATACTCAAACATTGCTACCAAACGGGCCCTCAATTGACACATTTCAATGTTTCCAATGGAGATGTTTAGGGTTCAATTATCAAATTGCCAAAAAAAAAGAAAAGAAAAAGAAAAAGAAGTGTTCATTAACTACTAGTGCCAAAAATTTGAAGCCATGATGAGAACTAGATATGACAATACGGTTCAGAATTTTCTGACCCGACCTAACCTGAAAAATACCTGACCCGAACTCGATTTTTTTGACCCGAAGTAAAAACGGGTTGACCCGTGATCCAACCCGATTTTTTGCGGGTCAACCCGACCCGACCCGGATAACCTGTGACCCGACCCGTTAAAAAAAATTCTCAAAAAAATTATTTAAACAACGTTATGATACTAGGTGCATAAAGCACAAAGTAACAAAATTAATAGTCAATATATTATATAAACAAGTAAAACCGTTGTGAATGAGTAGTTGAGTTTTTTTTATTTTTTTGCTGAAGACTATTTGAGCTTCATGCCTTCATCACAACCAATCGCAGACATGAGTGACATGAGAGACAAGACAACACACAAGCCTTAAAGGCTGTCAAGAGTTAAGACAACCATTAAAAAAAAAAAAAAAAAAATCTCATTCAATACTAGCTTAGCTGTAATCCATTGTCCAAGACTCCAAAGCCTAAGCCACGCCCACAATGCACAAAACAAACCTGAAAGTTGAAAGTTGGAATGTGACAAAGCAAAGTTCCAAACCTCTTAACCAAAAAAAAAAAAAAAAAGAAAAGTTCCAAACCACAAAGGGCTCCAAAACTTGCGCCTCTTAATCAAGTTTTAGTGCTGTGAAAAAAATTCTTACTCCATATCGATCATGTCTTTTATTTGAGAATGTGAAAGTTACGTTGTGTACTAAAACCGTTGGCTATATGGATTTGAAGGTAATTTAATTTTTTTATAGTCATAATTATACAATTTTAATTTTTTTATTGATTTGCTTTCATGGTACATTAAGTTATATTAAAATATTGTATTGTAGATGAAGATGCTGACGAAATTGGCCAACTTGAGCTACAATTTGCAAATATGAATATTTGCAGTGCTGAATCTGCTACCAACGTTGAGTAGATTGAGATTGAGGTGTAATTCTTATAAAATATTTACTTATTCTTCTTTACTTAATATGTTATGTTTATTTTTAAATATTTTTTTGTTTAGTTTATTTTTCTAAGTAATCTAATTTTACTATTATTTTAAATGCAACAGGAACATGTGCATTTAAGAAGACCGATAACTTGCTACTTTGTTGGCTTACTTGTTTTGTTTGTTTTAAGATCTATCTCTTTTTGAAGATGTAAACTTGTAATTATATGCATTTTGACAATGAACTATTAACATTGAAGACTTTTTCCATCATGAATTTATGACTATAAATAATTTTTGTCATTCTTAAAACTGTCAGAATTTGAAGAATATTAACAAGTGGCATTAAGTGCAATTCATTTACTTAATTGATTTTATTCATTCTCTCTAAACAGGTTGTCATTGATTTGTTTTTGTAATTGAAAAAAAAAAAAAAAAAAACAAAAACAAAAGCAAAACAAAACAAAACTTGTTTGAAAAATACGGATCAACCCGACCCGATCCACAACCCGATTGACCCGACCCGAACCCAATCCGACACGTCTGATTTGCCACGTCTAATGAGAACCATAAACATAGACAACTTGGGCCCATCTCAACGAAAACAGTCCAAGTCAAATGTCCAGTACATTGAGCTATCTTCCTGTAACCCGAAAAGCCCAAGCCACGTTTTTCAGCATTGGCTTCGGCTCAAGGCCTAAACCCTAAAACCCAGCTAGGGTTTCACTCCATCGATCGCGTTTGCGTTAAACACAACGCTCTCTTTGCCCCAGAAAGCTCAGTGATCAGTGACCCTCCCAATCTACCCTGAACCAACAACAATGGTAGCTAAAATCTCTTCCTTGTTGCTCATATATAATATGTGTTTATGCTTTTCTATGTTTGGTTTGTTTTACTATGGTTTCTAAATTTTGTAGGTGAAGTATTCAAAGGAGCCTGATAATCCCACTAAGTGTGAGTATTTTCAATTTCATAATAGCCCATTACGAAATCTATTACTATTTCTATTGCTATTCGTTAAGAACTAGGATTAATGTGTTAGTTACTGTCAGTTTTGTTCAGAATGTGGAGTTGTGAGTATTTGGGTAATTGAGATTTTTTTTTTTTTTTGGGTGTGTAGAATTTTAGAATTTCACACAAACACGCACTTGGGAAATTTATAGGGTGTAATATTTGAGTTTCTTTCTGTCTGTGCAGCCTGCAAGGCCAGGGGCTCGGATCTGAGAGTTCATTTCAAGGTATCATTGTGTTATTTATTTTGTACATTATGTGGTTTAAATGAGAATTTTTGTGAATTTTGCATGGTTGATGCCAATTTGTGTTTCGACAGTGGAATGTCCTAAATGGGTGTTTAATTTTGTTTCATATGGATTGTAAAACTTGATGGATGATGGTAGGGCTTATTTCTTATGTGAACAATTGCGCTAGGAGTTGTTAAAAATCATTGCATTATTATATGCTGAACCGCTGAAGTTGTTGCTTGTAACAGAGAGTTCAGTAAATGCTTGCACATTCATGGATTCTTCTGGTGGGAGTAAAGGAGTTTGATCAAACGTAAACTAGATACTTGAAATTTTTTTCATTTTCCCCCTCTTTTTTAACCATGCTTTAGTCACATTGTCCTCATAAACTATAAAACTCTTCAATGTTCCCCTTTAACCATGCTTTAAATTTCTATTGGACACATTTTTCAAAAATTTGACTCGTCTATTATGTTTGAAAAAATTTCTTACAGAAGCAGGGGCGGAGAGGGGGGGGGGGACATTGCTCAATTTTGAATATTGGATTTCATAATTTTAATGGGAAGTAGCTTTTTAGTTGGTTTCCAATAAGATCTTAAGTCTTAATAAAATTCCTAGTGAGTGGAGGAGAAACACTCTAATACCTATATATAAGAACAAGGGAGATATTGACAATTGTAGAAATTATCATGGAATTAAGCTTTTGGGTCATACTATGAAGCTTTGGGAGAGAGTGATTGAACATAGGTTAAGACACTAAACAACAATCTTGGAGAATCAATATACTTTTATGCAAGGGAAATCCCATGGTAGCTATTTTCTTACTCTGACATCTGATGGAAAAAGATAGAGACGCTTGTAAAGCTCTTTGTATTCGTTTTTGTTGACCTAAAGGTGTATGATAGGGTAGTACTTTAAGTGGTTATGTGGTGGATCTTAGAAGGGTATCTCAATTGGTTAACCTCATGGGAATCCTCCATGAGGTCTCCAGTTCGAATTGTGGGATTACTAGATATATGGTTTTAGTGAGTGAGGTCGTGTATATGAGGTTTACTCGATAGTCGATAGGGGTGGGTACAAGAAGTTATCCCGCCTTGAAGTGGTTCCTCGTTATAAAAAGTGGGATAACAAGTGGAGGCATCACAAGTGAATTTCTTATAGTATAATTTTGGATCAAGGATCAACATTAAGTCCATATCTCTTGAAGTTAATGTCAAGTTAGAAATTTGGAGGGATACTTTAGAATGTAAAGGCTTTCAATTAAGTAGGACTAAAACATAGTATATGGAATGTAAGTTTAGTAAAAGTAGAAACAAAGGTACCTATCAATAAAAAAAAAAGGTAGAAACAAAGGTGAAGGGATTGTAAGTGTTGAAGACTTGATGGTCACGAGATTCCAAAGAATGAGTTATTTTGATATCTTGGATCTATAGTTCTTAAGGTGAAGAGATTGAAATGGATGTGAATCATAAGAGCAGCTGGATGAATTGGAGACGCTCATGAGGAGTATTTTTTAATCATAGAATACTTATAATTTAAAATTGTATACGATTGCTATGAAACCAACTATGCTATGTGGTACTGACTGTTAGGCTAAGGCTATTGAGTATACAAGGAAAGACATGATTCGAAATAAAGAAATTTTCTTAAAGATAAGAGTGACCCTATTGTTGAATATATGAATGAGAATTACTTGAAATGGTTTGATAATGTGTAGAGAAGAGTGAATTCATTCAAATCAAGGGAAAAGTAAAGGAAGACCTAAAATAACATTAGCATAAGTAGTTAAAAAAGATATGTTAATTAAGGGAGTGACAAAGAGTATGATTTTGGATATGATAGAATGATGGAAAAGAATACATATGGCTAGCCCTAATTAGTCTATCGAGGATCCATAGTTGGCCCCAAAGTTTTTGGAGTAAGGCTTGATTATTGCTGTTGAATATAGTATACAGTTGGTGCAACTTTTGATTGTATATATTTTGATGTCTTATTCTTTGTGCAAGTGTGTTTGCCCTTGATTAGGTTGTGTAAAATCATTTGTGCAATTGTAATGACTAGGCTGAATATTTTTCAATAGCGATCAAATATATTTATTGCTATCAAGTGGTACTGTTATATTGTC
>JARYZH020001958.1:0-20291 GCA_030021035.2 Notholithocarpus densiflorus | reverse complement strand
GCATTCTTAGCCATCTCTACCACAATTGGGGCAATGAAACGGCATGGCCCACACCATGATGCTGTGAAATCCACCACCACCTATCATGCAGCTTTCTTAGTAAATGGCATAAATATTTTTTTCAAGAGATTCTATGAATCAAGACAAAAACAGAGCTAAAAACAGGAAAATGGAAACTCAATTCTCATGCAACTAATAACCTAGGATGCTCGAACTGGTACAGGTTCGATACTACGACACAAGCAATTTTTGAAAAATTATAACATGATACAGCCAATAGGAGATTGTTACGACACAGGTATGACACATATATGGCACCCCAAATGAAGCGTCCGTGCTTCCTAGCTAATAACATTAAGAGCAAAACTTAGGCATAGTTCCCTTACCGACTGTTGATGCCCATTTTTTGAATCCATGCCCAAAGGCCCATACGGAGGAAAGCCCAATGAAAAGCAAAGCCCAAAGACCCACCAAGAAGATCGAAGAACAAGAAAGGTCCAAAGAAAGAAGTGCAAGGGAAAGGGATTTGCCGCAGAATACAAATCTGCCGCAGAATACAGTTCTTTGGCAGAATGGCTTCGGCAGACAAAGACAAATTGGGCCCAAGACCCTTTTGATCCAATCAACACTATTTGGCCCACAAAGGCCCAAATTCTTTTGTATAAATGGATAGGCGTGAAAACTGATATGAAGAAGCACAATGAAGAAACAAGGAGCAGCAAGAAGTGTCAGCAGCAGGAATCACGTGAAGGAAAGAAAAGCCAAACCAAAGGAAAATGACAAACGTAGCAAGAAACGCGTGAAGAAATAAGACAAAACATGCAGTAGAACGAAATAGAACTAATTTGCTACGGCAGAAACGGTGTGGCAGACAAAAAACAAAAGACAATGGAGCAAGCACAGAAGGGCCGGGGCACCACCAACCTGTACCCAGCCAATACAAGGGAGGTGGGCCCATGGTCAAGGGGATTCAGAGGGTGTGGTTTGGTGGTGGGGGGAAAAGGGGGTCTATATTTGGTTTCCTGCCATGACTTCTTTTGGGAATATATCCTGCTGGGATGGTATCTTGCCCAAAAGAAGTAATAAATGGTTGGGACCATCTGATGCATGCCGTAGAGCTAGGTAGTGAGGTAGAGGTATACAGCAAGAACAAACAAAAGGGAATTTTGTCATGAAATGAGTAATGGTGCAGCAGACATGTACTGTACTGAGCAATGGCAGGGGCAACCAATGGGTGGGTGGGTAATCTTGAAAGGATGCCCACAACAAACCAAAAACAGTTGGTGAAGCCCTAGGGATAAAAGAGAGAAATCCCATTGAGTTAGCTCACTATAAAAGGAAGGTAACCACGGTAGAAATAGGGAGCTCTGGAAGGGACCGAATGGAATGGGAGGAAAAACAGGGGAAGAGAGAAAAACACCGAAAGAAGGGGACCTAAAGGGGCGGAGGCACCTAAGGGGAAAAACCCATAGTAAGAGAGTAGTAAGCACCTAGAGAGAGGGACCCAAGAAAAGAAAATACCAAATGGGGAACAACCTACGGCAAGAGAGTAGTAAGAAATTAAGAGTAAAAAAAAAAACAGAGAGAAAGAAAGAAAGTGATAAAAAGAAGAGAGAAAACGCGGCAGGAATAGAGGCATGCATCAATAGACCATCTTTTCCCTCCCTCTTAGCAAACCCACTCTTTGATGTCCCCAAAAGTAATAGCTAGTAACCATTTAGGCCTATTCTCCAAAATGCACAACTTTAATGGCAAAAGCCTATGACAAAGTTGTTCAAGTTGGGGTTTGGGTTCTTTCTTGGTTTACTTATCCCATGGGAAGATTCAATACTTGATTTTGATTGCAAATATATTTGATTTCTCTCATTATAACTTATATCTGTTGTATTTAGTCATCCTGCCGTAGCACGTTTTTTTTTATCACGTCTGCTGCATCAGTTGTCCTGCTGTGGTATCTTTACTTTTTGTACTAGTTATTCTATTGTAGCACATTTTCATTATCTTTACCGTGTTAGCTATTATACTAGCTAATCATTATCCTGCCATAAGTATATATATACATATATCTTGCTTCTCATGTTCTGCAAAATATATTTTATATATGTATATGTGAATACGTATAAGTATATATACTCATATGTGTATGTATATATTTGAGAATATGCTAACCCATTTAAACTAACATTTGTTTGATGGGTATTTTCTTTGGGTTTTAGATTTGTTTATGCGTAGGAAGTAGAAAAGTATTTCTGCAGTAGAAACGAAGAGTAGTCATTCACATTGCAAAAGGTTTTACTGCACGGCAGAATGCTTTAAAGCACAGCAGACAACTTTAAAGCACAGCAGACAGCTTTAATGTACAGCAGACAACTTTATTGCACAGCAGAAGGCTTTATAGCAGAAAGCTTTATGGCAGAAAGCTTTACTGCACAGCAGGAAGCTTTATTGCATAGCAGGAAGCTTTATTGCACAGCAGAAAGTTTTGCTGCATAGCAGAAAAGTCAGTCCTGCGGCAGAAACTGGAGAAAAGTTACTTCTACGGCAGAAACTGGAGAAAAGTTCCTTCTACGGCATAAACAGAGGATAAGCACCACGTTCTGCCTGCCGTAAGCGTGCTCCTAACAGACGAGGCATAGTTTGCGCACAAGCCGGACCAAATTAAGTTGCAGTTGGACCGGTCCCAACTCCCTTACTCAGAATACTTGGGCCCAATACCGCAGGAGGCAGCCTAGCCCACCCTAACCATAAAAAGGCCCACTACACCGACAATACCCTATCGACCAATATAACACAAATAGTATTATTTCCCTTAATAAACAATTAAATTCAATCATATGTCTTATTGGTCAATTCAATTACATGGTTAAATTTCATTTAAAACATATGATATAACACCTAAAAAACTGAAACTAGTTAAGTTATGCCATAAAGTTAAGGTGTAAATGCACTTTTAGTCCTTATATTTTAGGCCATTTCTCAATTTGGTCCCTAAATTGATTTTGCTCCTAAGTTAGTCCTTGATTTTTTTAAATCGTTTTTAAAATGGTCCCTACCGTCAACCCAGTTACGGAAAATGCTAAAGTGGTAAACAGATTTCACTGTTTGCTGACATGGCTAATAAAATAATATTAAAAAAATACCACGTCAGCATCCATGTCAACGTTTTAGTGACAAGTCAGCATTTTAATTAATAAAAAAAATAAAAATAATTTAAAAAAAATTAAACTGAAAAAATTCAAAATAAAAAACAAAAAAAGAAAAAACTTTTTCAGATCCTCTCTTTCTCTGTGTTTGTGTCTGTATCTTTTTTTTTTTTTTTTCCAGATCCTTTCTTTCTCTGTCTCTTGGTGCGTATTTGTGTTTGTATCTTTCTTTGTTCAAGCTTTCAATCCCTTTCTCTCTCTCTTAATCTCTGACATTTTCTCTCTCTCTAAACCCAACTCTCTAATCTCTGGGTTTTTCTAGTTTTCCGTGGGGTGGTCGGTAATGGAGGTGGAGATCGGTGGTCGGGGTGGAGATCGGTGTGGTTGGGGTGGTTGTGGTGGAGATCGATGGTCGGGGTGGAGATTGGTAATCCATGGGTCTTGGATTATGATTTTGGTTGGAGATGGAGATGGAGATGGCTGGGTTTGGTTGGAGAGGCTGGGTTTTTCTGGGTTTCAGTGGGGGTAGGTTGTGGTCGTGGAGATCGGTGTGGCCGTGGAGAAGGAAACGGTGACAACAGTTGATCACGCTGCTGGTTGTGGGTCTTAAGTGGCGCTTTCGAAGACATGAAAGCCATGAAATGGGTGAGCCCAGACCGAGCTCATTGAAATCGAGTCACGAAAGCCATCATTGTTGGCCTTGCAATTCAGTGACTCGGTGTGACCTTTCAAATCTGGCCATTGACGAAGTGGATGACCGAAGCAGAGATTTTGAGGTCTGGGTTTGTTGATGACTGAAATAAGGAGCTGCTTATGGTTTCTGGATTGTTCATCTCAGTGGGTTTGTTGCTTGATCTCTCTATATGTTTATTTCTGGGTTGTAAATTTGCGAGTTTGATGTAATTTTTCTGGGTTTGTTGTTTGATATTGATTTATGGGTTCGATGTTCACTTCATTTTTTGGATTTCATGTAAATTTCTGGGTTTGATGTTCATCTCAATTTATGGGTTTAAGCTGATGAGGCTAACCAAAAACAAAAGCAAAAAGAATTAAAACGATTATGAATTTTTATTTTTTAAGAAATGATTTTAGTTTAAATTAGATTTTAGGTTTTTTTTTTAATTTAATTTTTTTAAAATTTTCTTAGATGGCTTTTTTTATTAATTTAAATGCTGAAATGGCATTTAAAAAATGTTAAATATATATTATTATTATTATTTTATTAGCCACGTCAACAAACAGTGAAATCCGTTTGCCACTTCAGCATTTTCTGTAACTGGGTTGACGGCAGAGACCATTTTAAAAACGATTTTAAAAAATCAAGGACTAACTTAGGAGCAAAATCAGTTTAGAGACCAAATCGAGTAATGACTCAAAATATAAGGACTAAAAGTGTATTTACGCCTAAAGTTAATCTCTACAAGGACAAAGTTCTTTTCTTTTCCCCCAATGATCTCAAAGATCAGACAAACACTTTATATGTATGTTAAAGCATCTAACTTAAGGAAATTTCTTAAGTACTTTTGGAGTACGGAGAAATGATGTTCCCTCTTCTTACATTCATAGTGGGCCCTATCATGAATGTAATGAGTGAACCCCACTATAAATGTAAGAGAATGGAATATCATTCTCTATACTCTGGAAATACCTAAAAATTATTTCTAACCAAAAGTTAACCAATTCTAATATTCAAGAGGGGGCCATTCAAGGATTTAAAAATATCTAATTAGACTAAAGCTACAAATATATTATAGAGACAATACCAATACCTTTTTTTATATAATAAAAGTTATATATCTTCAAAATATTGTATGGCAATTAACTTTTATACCTTGTACTTTCTCAAAAAAAAAAAAAAACTTTTATACCCTGTAACATGGAATGATGATATCTAATTGAAATTTATAAGGGGTGATAAGTCTCAAGGAGAAATTGAATCAAGAACCGTTCCAATATTAGTTTAGTACTTTTCTCTCTTAGAAAAACTAAATCTAGATCATTCTTTTTTTTTTTTTTTTTTTTTTGAGAGAGAGTTTCAACCTATGGCGTCCGCTCCTGATGATAGCTCTTTATCATCAGACCAAGACACCAATCAATTTTTGGTGTAGGTGGGGATTGAACCCTAGATCTCTTATACAACCATCAGAGACTTTACCAGTTGAGCTTACTGGAACCCACAAATCTAGATCATTTGAATACGTTATTGAAATTTATCGCTTTGAATTTAAGAAAGGAAAAAAAAAAAGTCAATGCAAGTTGATTACAAATATTCTAGGTAAGCTAATTTTGTGTAAAAAAACGAAGAGTTTAATATAAATAAATCATAAAAAAATCCAATAAACAAAAATTAGAATAAAGAGTAGACGCATATGTATATAAAAAAGAAAAAGTAATGGACGCCATAAGTTAAAACTCTCTTAAAAAAAATAAAAAAGAAGAAGTAAAATTCATGTATATATCTATGACTTAAAAAATGTGTAACTCTTATAGTAGGTATAATTTGAATTTATATATGTATGTAATTGTAATTATTTTTAATTGTACCGTGCATATGCATCGATTATATACCAATAATAATAGTGATCAAATAAGAAAATAAAAACAATATACTGACAAACAAAGGAAAAAAAAAATGAAGAAGGGTGGTTGTTAAATGGGAATACCAAGTTTGAGTAAAGATTCGCAGTGTGGCAGCCAATCACTTGGTTCACTTCCACCATTTTTTTCTCTCTATTTTTTTTGGGTAAGAAAAATCAGATTCGCAGGTAAAGATTTTGTTTGATGTTTTGAACGATGAAAGAAACCTATGCTATGTATTTAATTATTTATAGTGAATCATTTTGATTTGATGAATAGATTTCGATAATCGGGGTTTGTTTGGATATCGCTTATTACTGAAAACTGAAAATACTGTAGCAAAATAATTTTTAAATGTATGAATAGTGCTGTAGGACCCATTTTTAATGAAAATTTTGTTGAAAAAAGAGGTTTGTGGGTCCCATAAATAGTGTATTTTTCAATCTTAGGCGTGATTTTTGGCTACTGTAGCCGTGGGGCCCACGGACTGTGGACGCCAAACGCAGACGTTGCTTTGAAATGCTGTATCCAAACGTTACCTCGAAGTGATAAGGTCGGTCAGGTTTGACTTGGTTGAAACTAGTTAAACCTATCTATATCCTTTGTAAAAAATTCGATATAGAATGAATATAGACAATTCAATGAATTTTTATAACCCTTTTAACTCGAACATGATAAACCTTATATAGGTATAGCATCAGCTCTACGTATATTTCATGGATTGAGATCATTTGCAATACCTTGATGCAATTAACTCACTTTTTTTCACTAAAATTTTTTCATTTTTTCATTTCACAACTTTTTAATTTTAACTTTTTTTTTAAATATATTTAATTTAATGGTTGAAATTCAAAGTTCGTTTTTTCAATTTTCAATTTCAATCCATATTTCACCAAGGTTATAATAGTAAACATGTAAGAGATTTTTTTTTTTAATCTACTCCATAATTTAAATAATTTGTAGATTAACTTGCTATCTCTAACAGTAAACATGTACAGATTTTTTCACCTACTCCACATCTAAATAATCTGTAGCTCAACTAGGCATTTTCAAATCCCCACTCCTCCAATATCGAATTTAAAAAAAATTAAAAAAGCTTTTTAAATTTTTTTTTCATAAATAGTCAAGTATTTAGGAGGGAGTTTCACATACATATACACTTAAATTAGGCTAGAGTAAAATAAACTACAAAAATAAACTATATTACAAAAGTAAATTAAATTAAATAATATAATATTTATTTGTGTTTATTTCCAAAATTATATCTCTTAATTTATTTTGAAGTTTTTATGAAACAAATTATAAAATTTTAAAAAGGTTTAAATTGTTTTTATTTTAAAATTATTTGATACTTTTTATAAATTTTTTTTCCTAAAATGAATTGTTTCTACCTCAATTTCAGTGGCGGAGCCACATTGGGACCAAAGGGGCCTTGGCCTCCCCAAAATGTTTGGAAAAAAATTAGTGTATATATATATATATATATATATATATATAGTGGAGTTATTTTAATAAAAAAAAAATGTTATATTCACAATATTTTTATAATAAATCCTAAGTGATGGGTTGTTATGAGCTATTACCCATGAGAAAAAAAAGTTATTTAACTTGTGGATTAAAACTAGAACCAAATATAGCTTACTAATTAAGATTTGTTGTCAAATTATTGTAAAAATATTGTGGTCGTTGTAGACACCCAATTTTACAACTTGCATTTAACCAACCGGTAGATCTTCAAATTTGTGATACAAAACAAATTTTGATGTTCTAACGATCATAATGGTATGTCATGGGTTTTGATCGGACCACCTGATCAAAAGTTATCATATAAACAATTTTCAATGATCATGACTCACCTACACGATGGGCCTAATCACGTCCTATTTTAAATACTTAATTTTGATTGGTTCTCACAATAATTAATTAAAAATTAATTAAGTGTGATTTTTGTTTGGATTTCATTTTATTTCATTTTTTTTAAGAAATAATAAAAAATGTTTTTTTTTATGGCATCTTATCTGCTCTTTTGAAATTTTTTTTGGAGATATGATCCATGAAAAATTCAAAAAAACAGAAAAATGCTCAAAAAACGTCATTATCTTCAGCAGCAACTTGAATCGCATTTTGGGCCTAGAAAACGTTGAAATTTGGTTTTCTCTATTTCTATAAAAGTTGTAGAGAATTGAATTTTCTTTCAAAAAACATCAATCCCGAATCAATTGGAATTTTGAGCAGAAAGTTATGGCCAAAATATGAAACAGGTGCAGAAGATAACACAAATTCAGCATCATCTTCAATTTTCTTTCAAAATTTCAAATGGGATCAATATCAAATCTGTTCAAGCTTATCTAATAGGCTTATCCTTTCCCTTAGCTTTAGAAGAAAGTTTTTTGAAAAATAAATTGGATAGAGAAACAGATACATCCTGTGAAAAATTTCAAAAATGCTCAAAAAACGTTACTATTTTCAGCAGCAATTTGAAACGCATTTTTGGCCTGGAAAACGTTAAAATTTGGTTTTCTCTATTTCTGAAAACATTGTAGATAATTGAATTTCATTTCAAAAAAACACCAATCTTGAATCAATTGGAATTTTGAGCAGAAAGTTAGAGCTAAAATACGAAGCGGGTGCAGCATCATCTTCAACTTCCTTTCAAAATTCAAATGGGGATCAACACCAAATCCGTTCCAGCTCATTTAAACAGGTTATCTCCTTCCTTAGCTTCAGAAGAAAGCTAATAACTTAGCTTTAAAGCTAAGCCATCCCTTCCCCTATAAATGGAGAAGACCTCTTCTATTTTCTGGACTCCGGATTCCCTCTGGAGAGCTAGTGAGAAAGCAAAAAAGAAAAGCTGTTATGCAACCATTGTTCCAACTTTGGTTGTAGTTTAGTACTTCCTTGCTTTCTCCCTAGCCCTTTAAGTGATCACTTCCCCTTTTTAATTTATGCTCTATGCTGGTAAGTAGTTAATTATGTTTTTAACTTTCTACACATGCTTGAATAAATGCTTAACAAGTTGTTATTTGTTTCTTACATGATATGCTTGGATGAAGATGCCTATATGTCTCATTGATATTCCTTTTACATGCTTAAATGAACACTTCTAGGCTAATCCACAATTTTCTCTTGAATGCTTAGATGAACACTTCTAGGCTAAAGCACAAATTTCTCTTAAATGCTTAGATGAGCATGTCTAGGTAATTGTTCTACTTTTTTTAAAATGCTTGAACGAACATGTCTAAGTGTTTTAATTTTCTCTAGATGAACATGTCTAAGGGATTTTTCCTTTATTTCTTTTCATAATTGCTTGGATGATCAAATATGCTCAAATGTTTTATTTTTATTTGTTTCTTTTTGCAATTATGTTGATGACAAATAACATGACAACTTTGTTCACATGCTTAGATGAACATGTCTAGGCTAGGAATTCTTTGTTTACATTGATTTCTTGGATGAACATGCCATTACCTTAATGTTTTCTTTACATTAAAATTGTTATCTAATAAGTTTCACTTTTTGTTTTTTTTTATGTCTAATTCCCCTAACACATATTTGTTTACAATTCCTACAAATTAACATGTTTATATGACATATTGTTTGTATTTGTTTGACATGACATGATATTGGCTACCTTAACCTAGGAGACCGGTTTTACCGTGCGAGATGGGTGCTTAATCCCTTCACATCTCGTAAATTAGCCTCCGAACCAAGATCAAGGGTTCTAGACTATGCTATTGTATATGTAATTTTACATTTTTTAGAATGTAACTAGGAAATAAAGCAATGTAATTTACTTTTCTTAGATTGTATCTAGGATAAAAAAGCATTGTAAATTTTTGTTACAAAATTTGATGTAAATTATCATATACATTAATACAACAGAAGTATTTTTTTATTGAAGGTTTTCTTATTTTTCCTTTTAAATTAAATAAGTGGCGACTCCATGTAAAACCCTCGATTTAGCGGGGAGTACATTTTACAGTGGCGACTCCATTGGGGATGTTGAAGGCTAGACTCCAGTTTAGGTTATGGTGGCCACCCATGTCATTTGTTTGTTTATTGCTTTTAATAATATGTCATATTTGTTTGCCATAACATCATTTGCACGATTGGAATTGTGTATATGAATTGTCTACTAAACGGTTGGTTTTGGCTAATGGTTCTTAGATGAAAATTAAATATGAATTGAAAGACGCTCATGTGTGCCATGATAATGTCTGTTTCAAGATTCCTTTTGTTCTTGTTAAAAACATGACTGATAAAGTGATTCTTGGTTTGCCTTTTATAAATGCTATGTATCTTTTTCTTGTTGAACATGATGGAATTACTACTTAAATTTTTAGACAGAAAGTAAAATTTAAATTTGCTTCAAAGTTTGAAATTGATATTGATAATCTGTCTTATGAAAAAGAATCCCCTATGAATGCTCTTATTCAAGAACTAATGATGAGTTCTTGCCAATATATCACAGATGATTTTAAAAGTAATATTCATAATACCAAAATGTTAAATACTATCAATTATCCTAGCATTATCGATGCTTCTTTGCAGGAATCGGACAATGATGCGTGGATAAATACCACTAATAAGTGGAATAATAATAATATTTATACTTATACCACTAGTAAGTGGATTATTATTGCTCCCTTGGCAGAGAAGAAAAACAAGGGAAAAGCTCCTGCACAGGACTATTCTAATGACAAAAGGTTCCCAGTGGGACATCCTTTTGAAATGCATGAAGGCACATCTTCTAGGGTAAAACCTAATAGATCAACATCCCTTTAGGAATTTGTCCCGGCAGAGGTGACATATTCCAATTGTAATATATTAATTACTTTACAAGAAGTTTTGTCAAGAAATTTACAATTCCACAATGGAACCTATTCAGAATTACCAGATTCTATTAAATTCATTCTTGATAACCTTCAATTTGTTTTTGTTAGAAACCAATATAATGTTTTCCAGAAAACCCTCGGAGCTCTTGAAATCCACCTTGTTAACCTTACTGCTCAAAATGAGGCTTATATGAGCCACTATGATGACCTTATTCCAAAAAACAATCCTGTTTCAAGAAATAACTCTACTTCAGAAAATAACCTTGTTTTAGAAACAGAGGCTCTTAAAAGCCGACTTGAAGCCTACATTAATCAACTCTTTGGCAAAGAGGAAATCCATTCAATGGATAAAGAGACTATAATGGGCACTAATTATGCTAGATTGAGTCTTATGACCTAATCTATTTTAAGAAGTGCTGTTGCCAACTTGCCAACAGATATACAATCTTGTATTCTGGAAAGCAAGGCTATGTTTGGGTCTTTTGACCTATGGTTCAAGTATTTTGAAAAACTTGTTACGGCTACTATTCCTGATCCTGATGAATTAGATGAAGGTGATAATGTTTTTATTCAGCTTGATTGGGAAGAACACTTTGGGAGTAGTCTCAGAGTGTATGAAAAGAAACATCCATTTCCCGGTCTTCTGACTAATTATGATGATGGTTCATATGTGCTGATGCTAATTCAGATGATGATGATAATAGGGATCCCAACTGGCTTTCCCAAATGTTTGAATATGGCTTTATCAGGTTCATAAAATTAACAAGCCATTATCAAGCCAGCCAACTTCCACAAATTATTCAGGATGCTATTAAACGATTTGACAGTCCTTTTGTTTCCATCAGATGCTGGAGTACGTTGCCAAAATGGGAAAGAGATAACTAGATGAATGTCCAGCCCCTCAAAGCATCTCATTCTCATTAATGGTCACACTCACCAAGGGCCATGGTTTGAAGGAAATTCTCAATTGTCCTTTGATGATCCTTATGCTATTGCAGAATGTTGGAGAAATTGTTTTAATAACCAAATTATAAGTGTTGCTCAGAATTTATGGAAAGATTATCATTTCATGGGTAGCACAAATAGAATTTCTGTCTTTGGTCCCAGACCATATTCTGATGCCATTGCTCATTTACGGATTGCAGATCATTGTAATCCAAGAAGTCTTCTCATCCCAGGGAGAACTCCAGTGTTTGAGCCAATTTTATATTGTGCATTCTGTAATCAATATGCTATTTACCATGAGCATGAATGTGATTCTCCACAAGGTCCTTTTGATCATTTTGATGGTTATCCATCCGATACTCCTTCCACTGATTGATAAGTTTCAAGATTGCTGCTAATATCCCTTATTTGTTTAGCCTGCACAATGGCCAAAATTGTTACAATGCTCAAAATTGTTATGATGAAGTCCTATGTGCCTACTGTGAAGCCCCATGTGCCTGCTGAAGATTCCATGTGTCTCATGCCCTTTGGAATAAAGAATTTCCTTTGGCATGCGTCTTATATTCTCCTGACAACATATTATGAGATTCTTGAAAAGAAAAAGAAAAAGAAAGGAATCCACTTTCTTTAAGTCACTTTGGTCTTGCCATGATTCTTCCGACAAAGTCTAAACTTCTTGGGTCGAAGAAAAGGACAAAATTCTTCAGCTAATTTTTATGACAAAAAGTGGAAAAACACTATTCACTTTTACTGTTCACGGATTACTATTCACTGACACTGTTCACTTTTTACTGTTCATGTCACTGTTCACTCCGAAATTTTTGCCTATTTAAGGGGGATTATCCCTTAAGTTTAGGACAGATTTCTATTTTCCCTTATTCAGAATTCTCTCCCTTAGAACTTCTTCCCTTAGAAGCCTTCTTTGAGAGAAAGTTCCTTGCTTCTACTACCACTATTTCCTACTTCCTTACAATCTTGTATCTAGGACTAGAACAAGCTTTGTAACTGTTAACCTGTACTGTTGAGATCTTGTATTCACTACTACTACTGTAAGTGTGTTGTTTTACTTTCAATAAACAAGTATTTTCAGTTTTATGTTCATTATACTACTTGTTGTTACCGCTACCTTGGACGGATTACCGCCATAACGGACGGTTTTAAATTGCTTTCATTTACTTTAAATCATTTTGATATATACTGCTTGGTTGGTTCTACCGCCTTATTATTATTCTAACATTACTTTCACTATATTATTACTGTGCTTCCGTCTCTTCCCTTCGGCTGTGTGTCCCCTTCCCCCTTTATGGTATCAGAGCCACTCTTTTCTGGCCGGTGATAGTGTTGTTGTGTCTTTGTTTCTTGTCTGTGTCTACCCAAACCTTTGGTACTCCATTGTTGTGTTCCCTTCTTACCGTTGTTGGCGCCACCCTAGTCGTAAAGTGAATTCCCAGAACCGAACTTTAAGGCCCGTTTGAGCCAAGAGAGGGCGTGTAAGGCATGAGAGGTATAGGGTTGGTTAGGGTATGTGTTACGAAATGCAACGGTTGTGAGAAAAATATGATAATTGAGTGTTGAATCTAGGATAGTATGGATAAGTTGTGGAGATCCAACTCCTCTATCAGCTCTAGGACTAGTTGTCCTCCTGTTATCGTAAATGAAGAAGATCATACTGTTGAAGAACATGAGATCCTTGATTTCCGAAAATGGAATATTCCTAAAGTTGATACTAAAACTGTTTATAAGACTAGTTTTGTTGAAACTACTTTCCATCCTATTTACAAAGTAAGAACTGTTGAACAAACATTTTCTATCTCTAGAGTTCATGAAAAATGTTGCTTGTTTTTTTAAAAAAATATTAATGAGTTCATTGCTAAAAAACTCAGTTATTTGCATATTGGTATGGTTCAAGTTGCTATTAAACTACTCACCCGAAAGGGTATTAATGCTTCTGTTCTAATGTGTTTACGTGATGCTAGCTTTAAAAATTTTAAAGATAGCATTCTTGGTATGATTACTGCTTCTTTGTATGATGGTCTTGTTTATTTTAACTGTTATCCTGATCTTACTCTTGCTTTGGATGATCCTAATAATGTTAAAGCTTTGACTTTAAATATTGCTTCATCTGGTTATATCATGGAAGAAGGTAGTAAGCCTTTTGCTTTTGGTTTACCGCATTTATTACAGATTGTTGGGTACTCAATTAAATCCTGGTGCTATAAATCACAGAGAACCTTCTGGTAAAACTATGTTAATTCAATGTTCAACTCCTGATGCTAAAGTTCAAGTTCCAAAAATGATTCAATGGCAAGACGTTAAGCTTCCCACTGAATGGTTGTTGGAACAAGAATCTCCTCTTGTTAAACCTGTTTTTGATGAACTTGATCTCACTCATATTCAACAATATTTTGATGGTACTGTTAAAATAAGTTTTCAAAATAACCAACCATTAAGGATCAACGAAGGAAGGCATTCCTTTGCTGGATCTAAAAATATTTCAAAAAGAGATCAAGACCTCAATGAATTTTTGCAAAAAAGTCTTGAAAAACCCACTGGTTTAAGGCTAAAAGGAGTTTCTAGCGGTAACTCCAAAGTTAGCACTCCTTTCTATTCTACTAAAGCTGAATCTTCCTCTCCTCTTGGCAACGTTGCTATTGAAGATGAAGAAGACTCTGCATCTGTTGCTCCATCTGATTATGATTTTCCTCCCATTGAAAATCCTCCTGTTTACCAAAATCAATTAAGAGTTTTGACTGTTTTAAATGATGATTTTGAAATTGATTGGGATTCTTTGTACAATGAGTTCATGCTTTCAAAAAATAGACCTAAAAGAAAATATTTCCAAAATAATTTTGCTCAGTTTGAAAAAGACCGTGTTAAGAGGAAATGGTTAGAAAAGATGAATCAATTGAAAAAACATATTTTGTTTTTTGATTTTCTTGAAAACCATTATGTTTCAAAAGATGAGTTTTCAAAACAACATTTAAATGTGATAAAAAAAATCAAATTTTGTTAAAACTGATAAAACCATTGTTAGGTCTAGTCATCCTCCTCTTGAGCCAATTTTGATAACTATTAAGAAGGATGAAGTGACAAAAGAGGAAGTGAAAGCCTCTCCTTTCAAAATTGCTGATGATAAAACTCCCATTGTTAGTCTTATTGAACAAAACAATTTTACTAATGAATCTTTGCATATTATTGGTCAACAGCTTGACCGTATTGAAGAAAAAATTATTGACAAAACTGCTTCTATTGAAAAATATGTTTCTGAAAAACATGTCTCTGTCAAGACTGACGAACCTTTGATTAATTTACCCAGTCATGATAAAAATTTCAAGTTCAAAACCTCCCAATCTAAAACTCTTGAACTTGTTGAAAAAATGCTTTCTGATTTAAAAATTAAAACTAAGGGCACTTCTCGAAGTACAGCCTGCACTATTTCAAGAAATGAAAAAGAGATTGTTTCTGATGAAAGTACAGATTCTGATACTGTATCTTCTGTTTCTGCAAAAAAGATTTTTGATGATGATTTACTAGAAATCAAAAGATTTGTTGGGAATTCCAAACCTATGTTTCTTACAAAAAATTGGTATTCAAAACCTACTCCCCCTGATGTGTAGTTTGAAGAAAGACCTTTTCAAACTCAGTTTTCTGTTTATGCTGATAAGATCTATGAATGGAATATTGATAGTTTGTCTGAACAAGAGCCTTTTTTTTCATGAACCCATAACAACCTAAACCTAGGGTGGGAAAGTTCGAGTGTGCATACTCAAATTTTATGCTATGGAGGACAGTCTCATAGCTTCAATGAAGACATCAAGGAAAGCAGAGTCCATCAAGATTAGAAGAAACAATGGAGATCACATTTGAGAATGCAGATGATAATACTCCATCAAGGTGAGAAGACAAGAGTTCATCAAGCTGAAAGCTAAGAGATTCCATCATATGGAAAGAGATGAGAGCTCATCAAGTCAAAAAGCAAGAAGCAAAAACAAAAAAATCCCGCTAGATTGAAAACCTGAAAGGACAGTCTAGGCAAAAATTAGGGATACAAAAAAAGATAGATTGAAAACCCGAAAGGGCGGTCTATGCAAAAGAAGAGATAAAAAATTTGAGTGTGAGAGAGTCTGCTAGTTTGAAAACCCGAAAGGGCGGCCTAGGCAAAAGTTAAGACAAATTTTTTTTTTTTGAAGTACGTAGGTAGCTTTTTCAAGCACAGTCAAATCAAAAAATTCATTCATTCATTTGCTATCAAAGAAAGAGGAATAAAAAAAAGAACAAAAGAAGTCCAATTGGTCGAAAATCGAAGAGGTGGCCTAGTCACAAGAAGAGAAAAAGAGAAGGCGGCCTTGTCATAGGTTTCAAAAAAAGAGAAAAAAGAAGAACAAAGAAGGTCGAAAACCGAAAAGGCGGCCTAGTCACAAGTTCCAAAAGAAGATGAAAGATTTGTTAAGATGAAAGTCTAGAGATTTGAAAAACGAGCAAGAAAGAACATTCATACAATAGGTCAATGAAGAGAAAGTCAGAAGAATTCAATCACTACAAAGACCTCAGCACAAATTCAAATCAAAGAAGAAAATTTGAAAGCTCAAAAAGAGTTGCCCAAGAAGAATACAAGGCAAACAAGAATGATATAACTTTGATACAAATGATCCATGATAACTAGTGAGCAGATGACAAGAATGATGAAAATTTCAGCACAATGTCAAGAAAGGGAGAAACAAGAAAATCCTTCTAATGCCTAACTTTTGAGTATTGCACACTTGAGGGGAATATCTACAAGGGATTTTGAGCCTTTTTATATCATTTCTTTCATAACCTGAACCTAGCCTACATTACAACCCATGCATAAAGACCTCCTTGAAGTTCTGCTAGTCATAGGCACATCCTTAACTCTAGCAATGTTTTCTCTTGGATTAAAAAGGAAAAATGCTTGAGGTTATCAAGCCCCACTGGCAAGTAATCTCCATGACACATTTTCTTAAATTCTCAAATGACTTGAAAGAATTCTCTAATTGAAGGCACTCCCTTTTGTTTGTTTCCAACAAATGTGACTCCCAAATTTAGGACACTCCTCTTTGTTTCTATCCCACAAAAAAAGTGTCTCTTGAACTTGAAGCACTCTAAAAAAAAAATACATGACTCTCAAACATCTCTATATTTCATTTCTTTGATTGTCCTTGAAGACCTAATTCAACAATGTTTAAAAAGAAGAAGCAAATTTGATTACATGTATTCAATGACTTTGATCATTTTTAGTCAAAAAGATTGACTTGACTCTTAAATAGCATGATATGCTAAAATAGTTGTTGAAAGGATTATCTCATGATCATTTAGGAAAGAAAAAGAATTTTCTCAAAAGGCACCACTATGCACCAAATGGTTTTTCAAGAAGAAAATCAATTTCTTTCAAAAACAAAATTTTTCATGATCAAGTCCATTTTGAAAATGCAATGCAAGGTTTGGTTGGAAGCCATGATCATCTTTTGGGTGGACTAGATGTCTTCCCTACAAACTTGAACTATGTCTAACCTTGTCCTCTTAAAGAAAGGTGTGTAGGAAACTTGCTAAAGGCTCTGTAAACAATAGGCACCAAATCAAGACAATGAGCCAAAGTTGTTTGCAAATAGCTTTAAACTAGGGGCATTGGCCCATTTGCTTTTTTATCTGCATTAAGCATGCCTAAATTATGAGCATTGGCCCATTAGTTTTCATATGCAAGCTTTTCATCTATTTTTCTATGCAAGCATGTTTATACTAGGGGCATTGGCTCAAATTAACTGGTTTCTAACAAGCTTGAGAAAGGAAAATTTTCATCTTTGCAGGAATTAAGCAAAAATCTCTCCTTCATTTCAGCATTCAATAACAGCTTCAAGTCCAGATCACCAAATCAGCTAAGAAGTCTCACATCTCACATGGATCAACTAAGAAGTTTCCCACATCACACAAGGCTCGACTAAGGAGTCTCTTGCATTCATTGAAGTTGACTAGTATTATCTAACATCTCAGGCTCTAGGGTCTGACAAAGTTTTTTTCTTGAAAGTCACAAAAAAGTTTTCAAAAAAATCCAATAAGATTTTCAGAAAATTCATAACTTTTTTCAAGGAAACCTGAAAGTTTTTCAAAATTCTGACAAATTTTCAACAAAACCCATCAAGGTTTTCATACTTTATTTAACAAATTTTCAAACAAATAAAATTCTCAAAATCTGACAAGGTTTGTAAACAAAATCTTCAAAAAACCCAACAAGGTTTGTCAACAATTTTTCAAAACAAGGTTTTCATGACTTTCTCGAAAAATCAAACAAGATTTTCAGAAAGTTTTAGCATCTTTCTCAAAAGTCGAGGAAAATCCTACAAGATCTTCAAACATCTCTCAGAAAAAGAACGCTTGACACAGTTTTCACGAAAACCCAACAAGGTTTTTATCAAATTTCCAAAAGACATAACAAGATCATTCCAAGAATGCCCAACATGTTTTCACAAATACAAATTTTGGTAAGAATATCAAAATTTTCAAAAGGAAATTCAACAAGATTCCCAACAAGTTTTAGGTTCAAAAATTTTCAAAAAAACAGACAAGCTTTTAGAAAATTTGCCAAGATCTTCATAAGAAAACCCAACAAGGTTTTTATCAAATTTTCAAAAGACAAGACAAGATCATTTCGAGAAACACAAATTTTGATAAGAATATCAAAATTTTCAAGAGAAAATTTCACAAGATTTTCAACAAATTACGGGTTCAAAATTTTTCAAAAAAAAAAGACAAGTTTTTAGAAAATTTGCCAAGATCTTTACAAGAAAACCCAACAGACTTTTCAAATAAAAAAGCCCAACAAGGTTTTTTTAAAATAATTTACAGGTTCAAAATTTTCGACAAAAAAAATAAATAATAATAACAAGTTTTTTTTTTGAGAAAATTGCCAACACATTTTGGATCAAAATTTTTTGGAAACCAACAAGTTTCCACAAATTTAAAAAATTTTCATCACACATCGGTTAAATTTCAAGTTGCAAAATTTGGTGTCTTTCTTTTACATTGACATTCGCTTTTCAAGCTTTGTCAATGAGGGGCATTCTGTAGACACCCAATTTTACAACTTGCATTTAACCAACCGGTAGATCTTCAAATTTGTGATACAAAACAAATTTTGATGTTCTAACGATCATAATGGTATGTCATGGATTTTGATCGGACCACCTGATCAAAAGTTATCATACAAACAATTTTCAATGATCATGGCTCATCTACACGATGGGCCTGATCACGTCCTATTTTAAACACCTAATTTTGATTGGTTCTCACAAGAATTAATTTAAAATTAATTAAGTGTGATTTTTGTTTGAATTTCATTTTATTTTATTTTTTTTAAGAAATAATAAAAAAAAATTTCTTTATGGCATCTTATCTGCTCTTTTGAAATTATTTTTGGAGATATGATCCATGAAAAATTCAAAAAAATAGAAAAATGCTCAAAAGACGTCATTATCTTCAGCAGTAACTTGAATCGCATTTTGGGCCTAGAAAACGTTGAAATTTGGTTTTCTCTATTTCTATAAAAGTTGTAGAGAATTGAATTTTATTTCAAAAAACATCAATCCCGAATCAATTGGAATTTTGAGCAGCAAGTTATGGCCAAAATACAAAACAGGTGCAGAAGATAACACAAATTCAGCATCATCTTCAATTTTCTTTCAAAATTTCAAATGGGATCAACATCAAATCTGTTCAAGCTTATCTAATAGGCTTATGCCTTCCCTTAGCTTCAGAAGAAAGTTTTTTGAAAAATAAATTGGATAGAGAAACAGATACATCCTGTGAAAAATTTCAAAAATGCTCAAAAAACGTTACTATTTTCAGCAGTAATTTGAAACGCATTTTTGGCCTAGAAAACGTTGAAATTTGGTTTTCTCTATTTCTGAAAACGTTGTAGATAATTGAATTTCCTTTCAAAAACACACCAATCTTGAATCAATTGGAATTTTGAGCAGAAAGTTAGAGCCAAAATACGAAGCGGGTGTAGCATCATCTTCAACTTCCTTTCAAAATTCAAATGGGGATCAACACCAAATCCGTTCCAGCTCATTTAAACTGGTTATCTCATTCCTTAGCTTCAAAAGAAAGCTAATAACTTAGCTTTAAAGCTAAGCCATCCATTCCCCTATAAATGGAGAAGACCTCTTCCATTTTCTGGACCTCGGATTCCATTTGGAGAGCTAGTGAGAAAGCAAAAAAGAAAAGCTGTTATGCAACCATTGTTCCTACTTTGGTTGTAGTTTAGTACTTCCTTACTTTCTCCCTAGCCCTTTATGTGATCACTTCCCCTTTTTAATTTATGCTCTATGCTGGTAAGTAGTTAATTATGTTCTTAACTTTCTACACATGCTTGAATAAATGCTTAACAAGTTGTTATTTGTTTCTTTCATGATATGCTTGAATGAAGATGCCTATATGTCTCATTGATATTCCTTTTACATGCTTAGATGAACACTTCTAGGCTAATCCACAATTTTCTCTTGAATGCTTAGATGAACACTTCTAGGCTAAAGCACAAATTTCTCTTAAATGCTTAGATGAGTATGTCTAGGTAATTGTTCTACTTTTTTTAAAATGCTTGAACGAACATGTCTAAGTGTTTTAATTTTTTCTAGATGAACATGTCTAAGGGATTTTTCCTTTATTTCTTTTTATAATTGCTTGGATGATCAAATATGCTCAAATGTTTTATTTTTATTTGTTTCTCTTTACAATTATGTTGATGACAAATAACATGACAACTTTGTTCACATGCTTA